>JAVQJD010103011.1:0-21637 GCA_036023655.1 Nannoperca australis | reverse complement strand
AAATCTTATCAAGAGAATTTTCACTTGTTCCATTGGCAGATTTTTTTGCTTGTTTCAAGCAAAAATAGCTTGTTTTAAAATTTTTTTACTTATTTTTGGAGTGGTCTTTTTTCCAGTGTAAAACTAGAACGACATCTTAATTGCCCACTTGAAGCGCCCTAACTCACGTGTTGATGCCCCAAGCAGGTTCAAATAAAAAGCACCAAGAAGTGTGTCAATATTATTGTGACAAAGAGTTGATACAGGAAAGGTTAATTAACTCCTGAAGGAGACGGTGAATGGCAGAGGTCCCCTGAGGTGACAGCATTACGTCTTTACAAACATGCCTTTTTCTTTTTATAATTAAAAACCGCCACAAATGCTTGTTTACTGTTCCTATAAAAGCTATTCAACCTCCATTACATACACTGTACATACCCAATGTTAAAAGTAAAAAATTCAAGGAGGCGTGAGTTTTACAGGCAGGTTTACACAAATGCACATAAATCTTACCTTAATAAAGCTTATGTTTTTACAAATCATATTTCGTGATCAGAACGGTGATAATGTTCTGTTGTGAGAGGTTTTTTTCACCTCTCAGGGAGATGCAATGCGGTTTAATAAAAAAAGCCTCCAAAATGACCACAAAGCTGAATCAACACCTCTCTAGACGCACTATAATCTTCACGAAGGAAGCGCTGCATGAGGCCGCTTTAGTTTTTGCCAGGTTCACCTAATAATCTGCAAATGAGTCCATGTCATCCAGTGATGACTGAACCCGTGGGATTATGCAAAGAGGTGTGTTAAGGTACACTCCCAAAAAAATAAAAAAACAATAAAAGGGAGGCTAGATAAAAGTTGGACAGCTCAACAGGCAGCATTCCTGTCATATTTTAGGTATTCATGTGAGCGCCACTGTTAAGTCTAAATATTGCTGACACAACCGCATAAAAGAGACTTGATCGAGTGCGTGGATGTTTCCTTTTTAGCAAACCCTGAGATACCACTGCTGAAATTACTTTATTCTACACTTCTTCTGGGTTTTATTTGTTTTTTTTGCAATACATTTAGCTGATTCAGGTCCAAAGGGCTTTCCTCGCGTAGTTTGATTTCAAGGATCTCCAAACCGCCCCACCCCGCCCCAAATGCCCCATCTCTGAGAGTACATGATGTACCTTCCCCATTTGGCAAGTGTTGAAGGGAAAATCCGAAATGGATTTCTGGACCACTTCAGGCGAGGGCAGGCAGAGCAGGAGATTAGACAATCTCCTTTGTCTAATTTGTGCAAAAAGCACAAACTTCATTCAATATTAATTTTCTTCTTCCTATGCTAAAGGCAGCATACTTGGTCAAAGAAAAAAAAACCCAGCTCTTGTAAAAACCTACAACGCTCCAGGGTTTATTAACTCTTTGGGCACTGATTGGACAGAAACCAGAAAAAAAGATAATGTTCTATTTTGAAAGTTTCAAAAACATGTAATGATGTGCAACAGTCACATAAAAAGGGGGAAGCACTGCGGTTAGTAACCTGCCCGGGCAGTTGTCTGTGACAGACGGGCTCACGCACTGCTGGTCACATGGTTTAAGGGAAACCGAGCGTCTGGCTTTCTTCCTTTCGCCCAAATCACACCTCCCTTTCCCCTAAGGGCCGGGTTACACTTCAAAACAAGTATGTTCGTACGACGTGTTGTCCTTCGTTTTACCACAAAAGAGAGCTTGAGGAAGAAGTTCAAAACTCCTTCCTCACCTCCGCACAGCTGACCAATCACGGCGTGAAGCGGGTGTGAATGTCAAATTGTCGCTTCCTGAAAGGTACAGAAATGGTCCTGGACACTGACGTTGGAAAGAAGTGTATATGTATATATATGTGTGTGTGTGTGTGTGTGTGTGTGTGGGGTGGGGGTTTCATATGCGATCCGACGGAGCAAACTGGCCCCTTAAGCCCTCTTCCTTTGCTCTACTCTTCCCAGCAGGGGCTGTCATCTGTCTTGGCCCCCTGCCAGCGCCGCTACTCGTAACCGACAACACAAGAGGGGTGAGAGGAAGATATGGAGAGAGAAAAGGAGGCATTTAAAAAAAAGAAGAAAAAAAAAAAAGGAAGGCTGCGATTCAAATAGCAGAACCACAACAGGAAGCATTATCTTTTTCACTGTCGGAGAATTTGGAATAACCAACAAACCCCCACCTCCCAACACACACACACAGAAATTAGGACTAATTAGAGGCTCAGTCTCTTTACACTGACACAGCAGTCTAGGTTAGGAGGAGCACAATAAAACTGTGCTTTGGGCAAAACAGGGTTTACATTTTTTACGTTTTGTTTTGATGTGGCAACAGTATCAGACCGGAGACATCAAGTACCAGAAAGACTGTATATAGGTTGTATATATTTTTCTGTGATTTGCAGATAATCCGTCATGTTCTGAAACGCACAAAGAACAAAGAAGGTGGGAAAATGAACAATAATAAAACATTTGCAAATACTTCTTGACTCAGGTCTGGTGGGGGGGGGGGGGTGAGGCAACCGGATCTGTCTGGTTGCCGGGAGCAACTGTGTCGGGGACTGTAAACAGATCGGGGGCAGAAAGGTGTACACAGGTGAAGCCAGGGTTCAACTGCTGCTGGAGCAACAGGACCAAATGCACCTGGAGGAGGTCAGAGGTCGTTGTCAACCGTGGCACAAAAACAAAAACGATCAGGTAAGACGAAACACCTGAGCTCCTTACAGCTGCAGCCAAATTGTAAAAACAAGGGATTAATTGAATGGCTCAAAGCCAGCATGCAGACTTCTGTTATCTACACCAGCAGTTCGTGGCAGAACACGAACACTCGTGTCACGCCTTCTGCTGGAATAGCTTTTCATATCACGTTTTTGGGGAAAACTCAAAAGGCAATAGTGAACACAAAATCTATTCCACAACAAATTGACATTTAAGCAGCATAGCAAGAAACATATTTAATTGGAAAAACTGATCCCGTTTTTATTTTCCCTCTAGACAACTTGCAAAGTAATTATATTTCTGTGCCTAAAACGATGTTTGTTTCTGGCAATCTGATGCAAAAATTTCACTTTCATATTTAAAGGATTTAAACATTTTTGGATGGTATCTAGGAATAAACACAAATGTGTATTGAAATTGACTAGAGCTGCAACAATTAGTTAGATCGAAAGAAAATTAAATTGCCAACTATTTTGATAGTCGATAAATCGTTTCAGTCATTTTTCAAGCTTCCTAAATATAAGAATTTGCTGCTTTTCTTTGTCATTTATATTAGTGAATGAAAGGTCTTTGGGTTTTGGGTTCATTCATGGCAGCTTGTTTGTGGCAGTTTCGTGATTGACTGCTCTGACAGGAGTCGTATCCAGGTGATCCCGCTCACAAAACTTAGTGTCCCGTTGTAAAACATAATTTATGTTAAGCCCTCCATGGCCAGGTAACCAGATGGAGGCAGACACTTTTCAGTCGAGCTCTGTATCGGACGCAACCATGAAAGTGGCTGAACGCACTAATTAGACATTAGTCATTAGTTTGATCTCCATTCATTTTCTGCTTGAGGAGAGAGGGCAAGCACAATGTCAACTTACAACAGGAATACTGCTTCAGGGAATAGCATTCAATGTGGCTGAAAATGTACCTGCAACAACCTACAGGACAAAATGACAACTGGTGACCGATTCACATTCGACCCTCGCTGAGAGGAAATGCAGTGTTCAGAAGAGGTAGGATTGGGGGAACATAATCCCAAATAAGCTACATCTCCAGTATGACAACTATTCAAACAAAAAAAAGACAGCGACCACATATTTTTTATGTCACCGTGCCCACGTTCAGCTCAGGGTTCTTACCTCCTAAACAAGGCCAGGCCGCCATGTAGTTGACAAGCCCATATGGACCCTTCTTCCCTGAGGAGATCATAAAAGTAGCTTCAGCCACACCTCTGCGACCCCTGACCCTACAGTGACCTGTAAGCCTTATTTAAGAGCAAATCGCTGCTGTGGCTCCTGCTTCATCATTAGCTTACTGTAAAGCCACTAATGTGCTGAGAGGGAGCGATAGGGGGAAGCCAGGAGGAAACGCAGCCTTAAAATAGCAGAGGTGTGATGCAGCTCAATAAACGGTTATCTGATAATAAATTAATGAATCACAGCTGTGTGGATAACAACCTCACCTCAATAGAGCACATGAAATATCCAAGAAAAAAAGAGTGAGAGGTGAGCTTCATTTGTGACGATTTAGCTGCTCTATAGGCAAATATCCCCAAAATCAAATGGTTGTGTATATCACTGCCATGCAACAACACATTACATGAGTGCGACACAGAAGTCTTGTGTCACATAAATATGGCACACATCTCAAATGCCACGTATACTTTTGAATGACACGGGCTACCTGTAAATCTCAGTGCGGTGGGTTCAGAGTGGAGGCAGTAGGTGGAGATGGTCCAGATGGTGCAGACACAAACCCTCCTTCTCCCTGCTGGCCCATTGGCCACTCTTTACACACAACCCCCCCCCCACACACACACACACACACACACACGCACACCCCACACTTTGATAAAAGCAGAGCTCATAAAGCTCTCACTCCCAGCCTGCTGTTGCTGAGACTGCTCTTTCACTACAGTATGAATGATATATGGTAGGTTTGTGGGTTCAACTCTAACAAACCAAATCTTTCAACAGCACAGATTGAGTTTGGTTTTAAGACTAAGGAAACAGGCTGTCAATCTGCACTTCAACGGCAGACGCAGAAAAAATGTTAATACTTATTTTATAGATCAAGTTGTATTGAATTGAATGTATTACTTCTACATGTTCTTTCACTACTTAATGGGTAAATCAACATTTAAATGGCCACTTTGGGTTTCAATTGCTAAAAGCTGATGATAATGACATGGACCAGACAAATATGTTTCAAGCCTGAGACAATTACACAGTATTAGTTTGATGAAATGTATGTCGACTTGTGAGAGTCGGACACACGTGATAAATTATATCAGCCAAAACACACTGACCAAGAAATAAAGAATTTGCCAGGAGACCCTGCAGCAGAAGCAGAAACACAGGCCAGTGGTCAGAAACAGCTGCCAGGAATATGTTATTGCCAGGTTACTAGTTTATGTCCACAAACAGCCGCCGCACTGAACAATGAAAACAGACCCAAGTGACAAACAAATCCACGCCAGTTTGATTTAAGCAATAGAAGCCAGCAATACTAAGAAACAGTTACTGTTTTGAATAAAAAGTGCCAACAAAGGAATAAAATAAATAACACCAACAAGATCGACTGACAGAAATAGTTTCTGAACTTGAGTAGCGCTGCTTTGCTGTTTACAGTAAAGCACTTATTGACCCTATTCAACTGCACCCAAATGAAGCAATTCAGACTGATTTCCAGCCAATCTGTCCCGGGTCGGGTTAATCACAGCTGTTTTTTTCTAATATGGGTTTGATACGGTGACTGTAACCTCCAGATGAGCGTCATTGAGGCATTTTCGTAAACAATCAAGGTGGCTGCCGCTAAAGTTCGGAATCCGCTATAGGGTATGGCCTTAAAAACAAAATCTGGGCGGTGTATTTTCTCTAAAAGGTAAATACACAACTGCACTTAAAGCTTTTGTTTATAATAAAGAGGTTTGCCGTACTTCCGACAGAATTTGCTGAGCGCTACGTCACACTTTTCATTGCTCTGATTGGTTGTAAGTCTATCCACAGGTGTTTTAGTCTGCGCCATAGACTGTTTATAATGAGTCTATTGTCTGCGCCCCTTGAAAATCGAAGATGTTCTGGTGATGCTAGCCTAATAAATCCTTGCTCTGACACAAACGGTAACACTTTATTGGCAAAAGTTGTACAACTACTTGCTGACAAGTGGACGTGAACATTCTCAACCACACGATAAACCTTTCAGCATCAGTGTGGGTGGGATTTCACTGCGGAGCTCACTGTAAACACGGGGCATTGTTGAAAGCAATGTGACTATAACTCAGAAAATGTCAGTTTTCCAACAACTACTGTTTGTATTTGAAAAGCTTTTTCTAGAGTAAATACAGATGTTCCTTCAAAATGGAGAAAATAACATCCACAGTGATGTGTAACTGTCAACACTGGGAGAGCACCGACAGTGTGCAGAATGTCTTCTTCGACAGGCCACTCCCTCTCTGTAAAGAACAGTCCTGCATGCTGGCTCATAACAACTCAGCAGTTTATTTATAACATCCCACAGTGAATATGCTCATGAGAATATCTTCTCATGCAGGCTGCACACACCTGTCCGGAGATACAGGACTACTGTGCCGTGCGACTTACCAGCTGGGTACACACATTACGTAGCACTGGCTGTGACTGCATGCCTGGCTTGCAGGTTACATTAAACTTCACTGCTCTTCATTTTCAAATGCTGATACCTTTTTGTCTAAAACGGGAAAGCAAACCATGAAAACAAAAAACTTGAAAAGGGGGGAGGGAATTCAGAGCTCCATCAAAAAGAGATGAAAGTACTGTTCAGTGAAAGCTGAGAGGTTGGAGGGGGTGCCCGGGGAGACGAGCAGAGGAAAAATGGAAAATGGGGAGATGCCCTCAGTTTTCTCAGCTGGGCCCGCAGTGGGGTGAGGTGAGCTGTGGGGGGATACAAGGAAACGAGGGAGGGCTGAGGCAGGCTGGGTGACCTAGGCCTTTGTTGGCAGATGGTGGGAAGCGCCACCTTGGCCTCTCGCTCTGAATGCTAAGCAGCACGGCCATTGTCTGACAAGTGCAGCAGCAGACGCATGCGCTGGGTGTTTCTCTGGCAACCAGGAACAGGAACAGAACCCCCCCGGCACAGCAAACATACACGCCTCACCACCCTGCCCCTCCGAAACCCTGTGCATCTCAGGACTCCACAGAACACACACGCCAACATCCTCCGAGTGGGAATTCCCATACACCGGAGTCCAGGCCAGACAGAGCGCAACATGCTCCCACACGCCTGACCCCAGAGGTCCAGAGAGCGTGAGAGGTCAGACATGTGGCGACACTCAAGAGGGACTGTTTTTATGTAGACATGAAAATCAATTGCAGCGCAGTTTAGCAAAGTGCTATCTAAAACGGGGTGCACGAACTATCGGGGAGGGGGGGGTCTTAGAAATTACACGGAGACGAGCGTAATTTCCCCGCAAATTCACTCATTTGATGTCGAAACAGTTTATCCTTTATGTTAACTACCACCTATTGCACAGGTGGTTGTGTAAAAATCATACTTTATTATAGTGAAAGACAATTGAACATTCAATATAATACAATTACACTCAAGTGCACCACAACTACAAACTCCAAAATGACGAGATAGTTGTATCCACACCCTGTCAGCACATTGTCAACAGAAAACCTAATACGATCAACTTCATAAAAGCAGGATTTATTGCACAGCTGCTGCATTGGCTTGAATTAAAAGTACATTAGCTAGGTCAGTGATTCCCAAACAGGGGTACTTGTACCCCAAGGGTACCAGGGGCTACGTGTAAAACTGTGATGCTCAGCTAATTTGAAATTATGATTTCATCTAATATATATATATATATATATATATATATATATATATATATACACACACACATATGTGTTTAGGAGAAAAACCAACACAAGTACGATAACAAATGTGTAATATTTATACCAACTGTAGTAGTCTGCACAAGACATATCATGTCATTTGCACTATCATCTGTTCATACTGTTTATATCATACATATATTATAATATTCAGACTTGTCCTGCAAATCTGTAATTCTGTTCTTTATTTTATATTTTTAATTCAATTTTTTATTGATATTCTGCAGATCTGCAATTGCGTTGTAAAAGAAAGCTAAAAGTAAAGATACTGTAAAATACTGTTTCTGCCACTCCAAATGGCAGTAGTACAGATGCAAACTCGGACAAAACAACAACAACTAAACCCCCATAAAGCCATCCCTTCTATCAAAGGTGATCACTTAGGCCCATCTGATTGGGCTGTGGGGGCACGTCGGGACCAAAAAGATTGGGAACCACCGAGCTAGATGAACCTAATAAACTGGCATGGCATCAGTAGAAACCCATATGGGTTACATAATATTGTTAAGACTGTATTTCATAGTGTTCATGATATTTTCTTCAACCCATGAATACATTATGTCAAAGTGTATAGTCATCAAGCGGAGATTACTCTAATATCTTAATGATATTGAAAAAGTTACAGCAACAAGAATGAGTCTATGAAGTAACCTGCTTTTGTGCTATATGGCTGCCTTATGGCTGTCTGCCACAGGTTTGTCCCTGTGCTTTCACAAAAGGGACACAGGCACTCCTGCAGCAGCGGATCAATAACCACAACTTCATAAAGAGGGGTCAGAAATAGCATTATGGTGAAGAAAATCAGATTGACCACTTTAGTCAATGTTAAAGCTAAGCCAAAGCAGGAGTGATGACAACAAACCAAAAAGCCAAGAGGTATAATGTCTCCTACTTTAAAAAGAGAAATGTTTACCACTATTCTAGTCACTGTTACGCATCTCTATCCCTCAAACAAGGCGTCCATTGAGTAAATGAAGAGAGTGCAGTTCTGTACTCAACTGGTGGGCATTTACAATCATACAGCTGAAAGTAGGTTAAGCTAATTTAACAGTCGTTTCAAAAGGCAGGAGGATCAGGAGAGGGCATAGCACAGCAGATAAAAAGAGCATTATCTTCTGTCTTGAGTCATCAAATTCAGACAACTCAAAAACATACAACAGAGGGTTTCATACTGCCACCTGCCATTACCAGCTACTTACTGCCCTTACACATGTCAGAAACACAGGGCGGCTGTGATCGTGGGTGGCAGGAAGTCAGGTTGAGACATCACACCCCAAAGCTAAGCCACAACAGAAGTTGTCAGATCACAAAAGACACATCTCACTGCCACTGGCAGGCAGGAGACGTCAACCTAATCCTCTCTCTCACACTACTGCCACCATGCTGTAAATAAAACAGGAGGTGACATAACCACGGTGACTTCACTCCACCAAAAGTAGGGTGGAGGGATACTCGTCTACCTATGTGCAAACTGAAAGGTAAAGGTGTATTTTGGGGCAATGATTAAGAGTGGAAGCCCACGACGACGACAACAACAACAGCAACAACTGTTAGAAAGACACACTGCATGTCAAATATTTGGAGACGGATTTCTGGGAGAACACAGAAACAATCGTGGTGGTGTAAAATCCGTGAAGCAATTGCGACACGATTATCAGCTGATGGTGGTTTAAAAACCGTTCATATAAACCCACATGGCATTAACCTAATGTGATTACTGATTTCTACATGCTGTCATCCTGGCAGCCCACCGGCCCGGGCACTCACGGGCCTGCCAAGGTGCACACTAGCACCTCATCAAAAGCTAATGTTATGTGACATAGGAAAGGTGGTGCAATTCCCACAAACCGGGCCCTGTGCTGGCTAACATTAGCACCATTATTAATCCACAGGTCAGCACCCTGAAATGGACGAACGACGTTGCATTCACTGACTTGAGAACTTGCTAGCCACGGAGGCTAACCGTAATTTAGCTGGCTGGTACTAATGCACCTTGCTAGCCAACAACGATAACTGAACAAAGCCGGTAACCGGTGTGGAAAGCCTGATAGCTTGCCGGTAATGGAGCTATTCATATACCAAATAGTGTCACTTCGTAACGTAATTAACATATAATACCTTTATATTCCAATGACATATACATTTAATCACACATGTAACTAGAATCGGCAGTGTAGCGTGAACTCCTAAAAACTGACATTTCCGTTAGCTCTGACAACCGGCTTGATAAGCTAATGTTAGCATTCTTAGCTAGCTAATTGTCCCCTCCCCTCCCAGCTCCCTCCAAACGAAACCATCATCCCCGCATCCAACCTACAATATCTACCACTTATAAAACAACCGTGTGTGTTGCTGTCATAATAATGAGTTAAATGTATAAAAGAATAAGCAATTTTCATGTTACCCAAGTCAAAGGATACTGAGGTGGTGGTACAGCGCCGGGCTGAGGAGCTGTTGGGGCTCCCGGCGGCAGAGACACGGAGGTCAGGGCAGCCCGCAGTTGGCTCGACGGAGAGGGGCCACTTCCAGGTCCGCTAACTGCGACAGCGGCGGGTTTGGGAACCACTTTCGGTGGCAAACTCATCGCAAAAAAATCAACAAATAAAAACAATACCTTAATAAATACTGATACAAACAACGCCTAGCTTGCATACATAGAGCAAGCGTTGCAGATTCTTGAAGCAGGCCCCAAATCCCTTAAACGAACTGGGAAAACGAAGCTCGAATAGCAACACAAACGTCTTTTTTTCATGGAAAGTCGCTGTTCGGATCAGCGGTGCTATTCATGGGGACGGTGGGAGGTTTAGCCTCCCTCGCCCGTCCGGAACCTCTGCGGATCCGGGTCGGTTCGTGTCTTACAAAATAAATAATCGCCACGATCTTCAACTTCCCTCGGCGATCTACCTTTCCTTCTCGACAAGTATGTTTTCTATCATTTTTTTTCTCACAGAGATGAGAGACTTCGCCAACATGGCGTTGCGGCCGCTTCCAGCAGTCCGGGCAGGACAGATGATTCGGCAATTCTCGGCCAGTTACGGATTCGCTCGGCTATTCAACTAACCTACAATCAAATACAGACACAACGCGTGGTTAACGTTTGCATCATTGTGGCTGAAATACCGATACCGATTTTGACTTGATTTATTTTATGTGGTTTTAGATTAGTCCAGGATGTAGGAACATGCCATTGGCGATGTCTAACATATTAAGAAGTAAAATAACGAAAATAAAATGTTTATTTATATCAAGTTGGACAAATGTTTCTAGTCATTTGCGTGTGTGCTTAGCCAAGAAAAGCTTTATTCAGCTAAAAACAGTTTTCAGTTGTTTTTTTTACACAGTCTAGATCAGGCCCTGTACGCTGCACTAAGCAGCAGGTGGACTATAACATGCACTTGTGTGTTATTAGCGCCATCTACCGTTTTGTAGCTGCTTTGCATCTGCAAGTGAGCCAAATAATTTCCCATTAGATTTAATCTGAGACAGTGGGTGCTATATGAATGTGTGCATGAGAGAGAGAGAGCAACTAAACAAACTGTGGACATGAGAAGAAAATGTTTTAAGATTAGTTTTACTATACAAAATAATTTGTGACAAACTCTTCCTCATAAAATAGATGACACATCATCCCATATGACCACGACCTGAATAAAAAAATAGTTGATGCTTTAATTTATTGCTGTGAATTTCTTAATGCCTTCATTGTGTTTCTTATTTGTATTGGTCTTCCATTACACAAGTTAAAATGCAAGCAATGGCCATGGCTATCTGGACATCAGGTCTAAACATTTGTTTGAAACACAAATATCATGCCAATCTCTTTATAAAATGTAACAGTTTGAACACAAAATGCTTCTGTAATCTTGCAATGGTTCAAAGACAAACTGTTGATGTAGTATTAAATCATATTTATACAAATTCTTAATAAATGGCTTTAAAACAGTTAAATCGTCCATCAAGTTAAAAGTCTGGCAAGTCCCTGGTTAACTGTCAAATAAAAACATTCTGACCATAAATACAATACAATAAAAGTAAACTGGAGCAGGTCCAAGCAAAGAGTTACAAGAAAAAGTAACATCACTTTGCTTTTTTATCACTTTATGTGACAAACAAGCAGTTTATAAAATCTAAGAGTGGTTCCCCTATTTTTTTGCAACCATTTGTTGGGTTTCCAGTGTTCAAAAAGCGCATTTATAGCTACATTTATCTTCAGAAGTTGGGGAAAGCCGTTTGCTAAACCAAAATCGTCTTTCTAAAGCACTAAAGATTGCGATCCTCCATACAGAGCAGGCACATTTTGTCCTATAAGCATTAAGTGGCAAGGCAGTAGGAGTTGCAGTGGTTCTTGCGTTCCCTGTCCGGAGAGACCTTGTCAGTATCTCAAGCAATCGTTTCCCCTCCCCCCTGACGTCCATTTTCACTCCTTGCTGATAACAGCAAGCACTGAGCAATGAGGCATCACCAAAGCTCACACTTGTGTTTGGGGTTCATGGGAGCATCCGCTTTGCAGCCAAAGTGCTTTGAGAACTCGTGCGAGTTGGAGATGGTGCCGATGACTCGAAACCTTGACGGACTGTGAGGATCTGTGATTACGCCCTCGTGTGAGCTTTCGGGTGTCCTGACAGAGCACCACACCTGCAGAGAAAATAAGAGCGTAAAGAGACACAAAATGAGGAGTTCATTTTCTCACATTCATCATTTCGTTTCTTGTGTTTTTTTAGGTCATTTATTTTGAATTTCCTGCCCAGGATACACTTATGCTTGGGCTTTTTTCTGTTTTTCGTCTTGTTCTTTGACTGTGATGTTTTCAGAATGATGGATGTGCAAAGTTAAACCCTAGCAAGCTTTTTTCCCCCACATTAATTTGCAGTAATGGTAAACTTGTGCTGTGCTCACCTTAAATCTGAGTTTAACACGTGAATGTGCAAGCAGGATGTAGTATCATCACAAGTACTCTGGGGCCAATCACAGTTCAGATATGCAAATTACAAAATGATGTGGAAACTTGACGCCTCCAGATTTTTTTAAATGTTACTGAGGTATTGTGAAAAAACACATCAGACACAAATTATTCTTCAAATCAGAGTATTTTAAAATGTATTTGGATGGGAGCTTTAAGACAGTGTAAAAACAGCAGTAGTATTAGTGGGTAGACATTATAATCAAATCAGAAGAAAGAATAGGAGAATGAGTGTTACAAACCTGTGCAAATCCCACAAAAAAGAGCTGATGGTTCGTCATTCCCAGTGCAGGCAGTGAGCGCTCCTCACCGTTCTTTTTGATCCAGTCCATGTAAGCCTTCGAAAGAAAAACGATCAGGTTACACACATGTTGCAGTCACTGTTTTGCTCATGTAAAAGTGATAGTGATAAAGGGAAATGGCAGACCCCTTTTAACCACTTCTGGTTAACATGTAGGCAGGCTGCTTTTACTTGCATATGATTTTCTCATCTGCGTCATAGCTTATGACCTTTCATTACATGGAAAGAATGTGTGCATGTGAAGAAGTAAACAGAGGCTGACAAGGCCACTCACAACCACCTGTTGCATTTCCAGGCTTCGCTGTAAACCAGACAACCTGCTTTTTCCAATACAGATTACTGGATGTCACCCACAACACCCACGGCAAATCAAGTCATGCGGGGGATTAATGTCAGATCTGTGTGATAAGTTTGTAAAGCTTGTAAACATACAATATGACAATGTTGCCGCGGGAAACATAACAGCAGTGGTCTGAACTTTCCATAATAATCTGAATGCTGTCTTGCACTGGTATTTCATTGTTTGTCTATATCAGCGACAGAAAGACGTTTCCCTCATTTTCTAACCACATACAGACAATATTCAAGGTTACTTATGCTTCCTATCTGACATCAGACCTTGTAGGCGGCCTTGAGTCCGCCGTTGTCAGCAATGTTCTCTCCCAGGGTGTGTCTTCCATTCAGAGGCTCCTTGTTGATGCTGTAATTTCCGTACTGCTCCACCATGCACTGGGTCTGCTTCTTGAAGGCCTCCACAGAGGAGTTCTTCCACCAGGGACGCAGGTTCCCATCCTTGTCGTATTCCCTCCCTTTGAATAAAAGTGAAATATTACAGTATCCACTGCCACAGTCACGCTTCAAGACATTTCCAATCAAAGCATTAAGTATCAGAAGGGTGATGTTATTTGTAAATTGTTTAAAATGACAAAACCTTTTACCAACCTTGGTCATCAAAAGCATGAGTCAGTTCATGTCCCATGACTACTCCAATTCCGCCAAAGTTAAGCGCTCTGAAAAACATTTTTTAAAAATCATGTAGTGTCCTTTTATAACCCACGACAACAACTTTTTTAACATTTGTGTGAATGGCCCACAAGTTCATCGGTCTTGCCGAGAGTTAGATGAGAAGACCAAACTAGAGCTGCAACGATTAGTCATTAATAGATTTGTCGATCGAAACAAAATTAATTGCCAACTATTTTCATAATCGATAATTGTTCTGTCATTTTTCAACCAAAAATGTCAAACATTTGCTGCTTCCAGCTTCTTAAATGGGAAGATTTGCAGCTTTTTTTGTCCTTTCTGACAGTAAATTAACTCTTTGGGTTTTGGACTGTTGGTTCTGTTGAATGAAATAATGAAAATAATCGGCAGATTAATCCATAATGAAAGTTATCATTAGTTGCAGCCCCAGACCAAACCACTCTCAAATCTGTCCGTTCAATATGGCACTGAAGTCAGAAGTCAGGTAGCTTAGCATAGCATAGCACAGGGGGAAACAGCTGGCCTGGCACTGTCCAAAGGTAACAAAATCCACCTACCAGCACCTCAAAAGACCATTAACGTGTCATATCTCGTCTGTTTAAAATAAGCTGACAATTTGCGGTTTTTACGGGAAGTGACGTGCAACACCATTTCTTAGCCGGGGCCGGTAACTTCACAGAATCTGGTCTTTATGAGTTGGGAGCTATTAGCAATTCGACTTGAATCAAATCAAATAGAAAAGTTTTTTTTTGTAAATGAAAAACAGCAATCAGTGGGATTATCAGGCTGTATATACAGCACACTAAAGGACTCTCATGTGTAGTCAAAAAAACAGCTGCTAAACTGTATCCACTGTCTGTGGATAACACTGGATTGTTGTTGTTTTTTTTTTACCACCAGTACAGTTCAACTGCTAATACCACCTTTATTCCACGCTGCTTTTATGGTTTTGTGAACCCACTCTGGTTCTCTGGTGGACAATAAACTTGTTTTCTATTCTACGCTAACAAAATCCTTCCACCAGGATTTAGTAAACCTGAAGTCCATGTAGAAGACCTACTTGGGCCAGGAACGGCTGTAGAACGGCGCCTGAAGAATTCCAGCTGGCAGAACCATCTCATTCTTGGTTGGGTTGTAATATGCATTCACGGTCGGAGGGGTCATGCTCCACCTGAAAGCAAACAAGGAACACAGAGACACCGTATGAGTCGGACATCAAGGTCACAACAAATCTACAATATCCGCTGTGCCAGGCTGACTGCAGATCAGTTTGAAAGGCATGGGAACCCCTATCTACACCCTCCCCCCCTTGCCTAATTAGAGACAAGAATCAGTTCAGCGGCAAGAAGTTGGTTGCCTGGGAACATTTGTGGATGGCAGCTGTATTCTGCTGAGTTTGTATAATGGGAATGTGTCCCCATCGGAGAGTGCAACCTCCTCTCTGGGAAGCAGGGGCGGTGGGGATTGAGGGTTACAGGGAGCAACTCACTGGTTTCTGTTGGGAGTTTTCCTCAGCTGGTCTGCAGTCACTCTGGCTGAGAAGTTGTAGTACTGCATGACATTTTGGAAGTAAAGTTCTGACACCACCTCAAACTAAAAAAGAGAGGAATTAGAGGCAATAGAAAAACAGAGTTCAGTGTTTTAGTGAGGCAAAATGAGACATCGTGGAATGAATAAAAGCACCAGAACGGGTAAAACAATATAACGTTTCACAGTTCCACATTTTTACCTACATCATTGAACACTTTGTCCAGTTTTGTGGCATTCATGATGAACTCTGGATATCCGACCATGTTGTATATTGCATCTGCCTGTGACAAATAAGAAGAGGAAAAAAAATAAAAAACTGCAAAAGACACATTTTCACACCAGGTGGCAGTGCTGTATTTCTCAGCCTCTTCAGCACACGAAACAGCTCAACAGAACTCATTTACAGAGATGTCTCCCTAAAGCGTCCTGGGAAAGAAATCTACATCGTCTTTCTCCCACCTTTTCTTTTGCTGCTTTTTTCGTCTCAGAGTCCATCCAGCTCACGTACTTCAGGCTGTCCTCAAAGGCCCATTTAATTTCTGCGACCATATCTTCAGCCTGACGCACAAAAGCGAGAGTGGACAGTCAGAAACGCACATCATCTCACACAACAGAAGCAGCTACTGTGAGGGAAGGGACATGGAAGCACTCACAATGGCCTTGCTGTCCTCTGTAAAGGTGGCTTTGACAAACATGGCTCCAAGAGCAAAGCCCAGGGCGCTGTCTGTGTCGCTGACGCACAGCTTCCAGCGTGGTGTGCAGCTCTGCAACATCAAGACATTTCTCTTAACTCGTTTGAATTCCATTAGTCACTTCCTACGTTTCCCATAATGGATATGACTAACCCCACAGAACGTGGATGGACTTGTACCAGTTGGCCGTGGGCTCAGTGAAAAAGGTAGGGAAGTGAAAGCAAGACACAGAGTGTTGCTACTAACAGAGTCAACTAATAGACTGCTATTTTTCTTGCAAAGCCCTGTAATAGTTTGGCGACACCCCAATCTGTTCCTGCTTCTCGCCCAATGCATGCTGGGATAGGCGCCAACCCCACATGACTCTTAACAGAATAAGTATGTACATCAAATTGATGGATTTTGCCCCAAATGTGAAGTGGTTGTACTCATGCCTTAATTTGACATTAAGAAATACATCAATACAAAACTATATCAACATAGATGGATTGTTTTGTTTTTATCACAGGCTTTTGGGATGTATACAATACATGAAACATGAACTATGACTGCCACTGTTAAAAACATCTTTAATACTTGTTTCTATTCTTAAAAGACTTAAATCTAATAAAGTAGAACCCTGAGAAATCCACAGGAGCCGCTGTGTAGAAGAGTCACCTAACGAAGACAATCACCATGAATAGGAAAAGAGAGTAAACAGTTGTGACCCAATAAGACTAGGACAGTCTTTGATTTGTGAGGTTATGTGTTTTTGCTGTTAGTTGTGATTAAGCTTGCAAACAGAAAAGTTTGCTCAGTCTTGGACACAGTGGCGCCTTCTGGGCTGGACTTTGTTCTGCTTAATTAACAACGCTGGAAATGACTACAGCATATCCTAGCAACTTTAATTATCTTAGCCTGGTGGTTTTTAATAAAATTGTGATTCCTGCTGTTTTTGTGTTTTGTTATGTTGTTCAGAAATATGAAGAAAAAAAAAAGTGTTTCTGTACATATTTGGAACTGGAAGCAGTCGCAGCTGTTGCCAGAACCTCAATAAAACATAATCTTTCATCCAGTGACTGCAAATTGGCTTATTTGTGTGCAATTTTTAGGATCACAAAATTGTTTTGTGGCCACGATTTCTAGCATTATGGTGGAAAGTTGGCATTTTGTACACCAGTTTATTTACTCATATTTACAAAACATTACAAAACATAAATGCACATAATATCAAATTTCAACGACAGTGTCTCCATCTATCGTAAAACAATGATATGACATTTAAACTTTAAAATCAAAATCTCACAGTCAACCAGCTAATTCATTTTGCTGCAGGTAAAAAAAAAAAAAAGCGGTCCCTATATGACAAAGTTATTATTAGATGAAAGGAAGGACAAGTACAAATGGAGCTGCATGTATACGTAGATAAAGAGGAAACAAGGTCAAGGAGAGGAAGTGTTCTGAGTAAGCGACGGTCAGTTGTAAACTGAGCACAGATGGAAAAAGTGTGGGAAATAAATTGTGACTTCACAGCTAAAAGGTTTCATATCCTAACAGTTCATCGGAGAGTACTAACAGCTTTCTATAAATCGTACCAAGAGCTTGTCATGTGAAAAGAACATGTTTGCTTTGATGTAAAGAAGAACGAGGCACAGATACTGGTATAACTTTTCACCTTGACCGGTCTAGTTAGCAAATTATGTGCTAATTAGGACTAGTCCTGTTGGGAGAATTACAGCCATGCAGTACCCATGAATTGCGTACGTTTTGTTTGTTTCTTCCCTAAAACAAGGATGGGGAATTCCTGAGGGACAGAAGCAACTGCCCATTGTGCATGTTTAGGGGTTCTTCTCTCCGTGTACACGATAAAAGTAACCTGCATTCAAAAATAAGTTGATTTTAAGTTTTATCAAGAACCCAAAGCAGACAGAACTTTCTCTGCAACCAAACGCAGCTGCACTCTCACATAAAACAGATTTGCAAAGAGAGGCACACATAGGAGGGCTTGTTATTACAGCTTAACCCCAGTTAAAAAGTGGGCAGAGGGAACAGGATCTTGCCAAGTTAAAGGCCGGGGTCGCCGGAGCCTTCACAAACTGTTACTCAGTTGAGAAGGAAGTACAACTTGCTGCCAATTCAATTTAACATACGTGTACGGATTATGTTTTAAAAAGGCACCGTTCACTCCATTTTCAAAAAACAAAAACAAAAAAAACCAACATTTTCTAGTTTATCCATTATGTACCGGCACATAGCAATGCAGAATTGTTCGGCTGGATTAACCGTCGATTGAATATATCTGTCTCTGAGACTGCTGTGTTGGTTTCAGATGTGAAAACCAACACAGCAGCATGCATGTGATGATGTTTGCCTTCATTCCACCAAACGGCTGCTCCAGACATGCTCTCACCTGTGCTGGGTTTTTCTCATGTACACGTGCAAACACAAACACCCTCTTGGAAACAACATTTAGGCCAAGAAATCAGGTTTCTCCCGCAGAAATGTAGCTGTGTTGAGAAGATGTCTCTTTCAAAGCTCTTACCCCAATTAAGGAGACCAGGTTTCTTGTTTACATGAAGCTTAAGAAATCAGGCTGAAAGCCAACATAAAGCACTGGCTGATAATTTACAGTTCTTGTAAAGACTTGAAGAAATCCTGCCTCTCTGTTGGTGCCAGTTTCCATTTATCTGCATTCAGTAAAAATGAATCCTCTGCAGAGTGTCGCACACAAGATCAAGTGAAAAGCTCTCTAAACCCAGCTGTTTGGCTTTGGGCCATTTCCTCCTCCTGTATATACTGGACCTCTAAAAAGCCCATATACACTCGGGCCGATCTACTAGTTTCTCTATGCCTGATAACAATTCTAATAAACATTTAACTGGTTGTTTAAGTTAAAAAGCAGTAAGACGATGACACAACTGCAACTTAGATACTGGTATTCAGTTGAGAAATATCTTATCTTGTTGCCGTCTCATTTATCCCACCTCTATATTTAAACAGATCTGTAGTGACTGTAAAAAGCCTAAATTTCACCACTCACCTTCTTGGTTCCGTACATGACCTCAAGGAAGCGCTGCTCGGCATCCTGGAACCTTTGGTCCAAAATAGACACCATCTTCCTCACCACCTTCATTATCATATAGTTGTTGAGTAGGCTAAAAAGAAAATGTCAAATTCATTATTGTGATGCCCTCTTCAACACTGCTTGAATAGCTGCCATCACGTATATATTATGTTAACAGTGTAGATTTACAGTTTACCTTCTCCTTTTAATTTTACTTATTTTAATGCACAGGCATTTTCATATATAATAATGAAAAAAATAAAAATGTCAGTGTCTGACCTTTTATTTGTGTTAATTATGAGGTCAGAAACTTTCTGGAGGTATTCCTTGGCATAAACAACCACCGGCTCTGATTCGTTGAGTGCCACGGGAGCAAACACTTCTTTGAGGTATGGTATCCATTCCACTGCAGGAACCAGAGTCTGCAAAAACACAGATAGCACGCACACACACACACACACACACACACACAGAGAGAGAGACAGACAGAGACATGTTGTTGAGAAAAGTCTTTACACTCCCACATGCTGAAGATTTAGATTCACATTTTCAAATAATACCGCTTTTCACTTCGTGCTGTATACTGTTGTTGTTATTGTTGTTGTTGTTGTTGTTGTTTTATTTGGCATATCAAACCAGGAGACACTTACTGACAGATCCTTGGCCTCCATCTTATGGTAGATGAGCTCCTCATCTCTCCTCTCATCCTGAGGGACTGTGATGTTGGCCAGGGTGGTTTCAAAGTCCACAATCTCCTCCATCAGCGCCCGAGACGTCTCCTTGGAGCCTCCCAGGAGAACCCCCAACTCCGTCAGGAAGTTGAGGTATGCCGTTAGATACTGCAAAGTCCACGGAAGAGGCAGCACAGAAAGGTTGTTGTGGTTGGGGAGACAAAGGGAGTGTTTACGTGTGATGAAATTCAATCAGGAAAGTAATCCTAAACTATGCAAATACTAATAGAGAATTTTCCCTGAAGCTGAAATAGTTATCGTTTAATATTTCTTGACTTAATTTGCAAATATCTGCAATGAGCCTTTGGGTGTGTTCATAACTAGATGTATTTGTTCTCATTACAGAAAGATCCAGATCTTGATTTGATGACCTGACTTTTACCTTCCAACTCTCTAGCACCAAACAGCAGTGAAACCAGCGTAATGCTGTCAACGGTACCTTTTCATTTGCTGTTTTGTTGAGGTAGTAATCCCGTGAAGGTAGCCCGAGGCTGGACTGATCCACCTGGAGTCCAGAGAAACATCCCATGACTTCCAGTTCACCCTCCATTTCAACACTCACAAACAACCCTTTTGTTTTCATTCTTGTGTCGCCAGCATGCAGGCTAAAAGCAAAAGCTTGCAGAGGTTCTTATCACTGCCATTTGTCACGGTTTCTTGACAAAAGGACAGAACTCTCTTGTCAAAGTGTCAGCGTGAAACCAAGACCACCCTGATAATGTGTGGATTGTCCCCAGAGCATCAGCAGATAAAAATCTGTCCCCTTAGGAAGCCTTTAAAAGTTGCTTGTGTTGGGATTTGATGTAAGAATTTAAAGGTGAATGCAAGTTCATTGGGATGTGATCAAAAGTTTCATTGAAGAAGATGTAAACATATGATTTTAGATCAATACATGCAATTAAATAATGTAATAAAGCCTATTAAACGGCGTGGCTACAAATCGCCGGCCCTCTCACCTGGATGATGTTACTGTTGGAGTTTTTGGAGTCAGTGCTGACAAACACGGTGAAGAAAGGCGAGGTGCGATAGTTGGCTGACACCATACGCAGAACTTCCTGGAAGTTTTTCTTGTCCCAGGGTCCGGTCAGGGCCCATCCTCCTATCTGAAACAGGCAGCAGTTTAGGCCGACACTCACGAGACTGATGCAAGGAAATTGGTTCTTTTGATTAGAAAAAGTGTGTTTGATGTTTGACCGCTTTAGGAAATAGGCATACCTGGCTGATTAGCTCCTGCAGTGGCTGCGCTCCTAATTCCTCAATCATTGCCTCATTCATGCAGGCCTTATAATATCGCTGGGACTTTTCCTCAGCCTTGCTCAGACCTTTCATTGTTGTGTTTTCTGTCCAATGAAGATATAAGATATTAAGTTACATGAACAAAAAATGAGCCAGTCTCCCCAGCGCTGGAAAAAGACACATAACACCACTGCCTGGGGTAAAGGCAGCTGAGGACACTGAATTACTCAAACAAGGGCCCTTACCTAATAAATGCTTCATTACAAGCATGTTGTGCTCCCAGAGGTTGCTGAAAGGTCCCCAGCGGGACTTGCCCTCAGGAAGGGGGTTGTTCTTCACCCAGCCCCCACAGGCAAAGTTGTAGAAGTCATGGCAGGGGTCTACGGACCGGTCCAGGGCTCCCATGACCGCACTGGCCACAGTAATACACGGCTCTGTTAGGCACAAGCCCGGGTGAGCTGCAGGAGAAAAGATTTGTTAGTTTTTTTAATCAAAGAACAGGTTTAATTCATATATAATTCGCGTTTAAACCCTCTGCTTTATCAGCCCTCTAATGTGGGAAACACAAAACAAAAACATTTTGGAGGATCACA
>JAVQJD010103006.1:0-30250 GCA_036023655.1 Nannoperca australis | reverse complement strand
CAAATGTAATAAGTTACATTACTTTAATGAAGTAATCAAAATAGTTACATTACTTATTACTTTTTAAACAGGGTAACTAGTAATCTGTAACCTATTACATTTCAAAAGTAACCTTCCCAGCACTGGTTCTAACAAACAGCCTTTAAAGTTGGTCACATTTAAAGTGAACACATTAAATTGTAACATTGTAAATAGTAGGGTCAGAAAACTAGTTAGTTAGTTACAGTTACACAAACATCAAGCTAAAGTTTGCTAACGTTAGCTACAGTAGAATTAGCCACCATAGGCTACTGGTCATACAAAACCAAGTAAGGCAATAGCAGCTAAAATCCACGATTGTTGTCTGTTTTATTGCTTATGGATTCAACTTTTTATTTGTAAGAGGAAATGTGTTATTTCTTCTTTCAGAAGTTGCATAGTCTTGCTGAGTCACACACTATAAAATGTATCAAGGGCTCAGTAATTACTTTGCCTTGAGAGTTGGGCGATTTAGATTTAGACAAATCTTTCCAGTTTTCAGCAAGGTGTCCTTTTCACTAGCTGCTTCTGTTGGATTAAGGCATGGGAATCTTGAAGCAACAGGTCATTAAAATTCAAATGTCATACTCGCGGACCTCAATTGTTAGCTGTCTAAACTAAAATTGCTGTCTTTTAGTAAGATTTTAAGTATTAAAAATAAATTCCTTAACAACCAAGCTCCATTTCCAAATTAGTGAATATCTTTGAGTGCACTGGAAAAGAGTCGCAACATACTCCCGAAGCCTTGTCAGTTGGCCTGGCCTCATCTCTCTGCCTGCTTTTCATATCTCTCTCTTTTCATCTTTGACATTCATTCACTTGCTGTTTCTCGCTGGCTGCCTCTCATCTTTTTTATCTATATCTATCTATCTATCTATATATATAGATAGATAGATAGATAGATAGATGTGTTGGTCAGGTGATAACCTAACCCGGTATTTATTGGTCAATATTGTTAAATGAAATTTCTGTTTGTAGTTCAGTCTCTGCTTGGATTAAGTAGCTCATACTGCCCTGGTTTGACAGCTATAGGCCAACATAGATAAAGGTGACATTCTGGTGACAAGTTGTATTTCAATTGTTGCAAGGTCGACAGAGGTCAAACTACTCCGTGCTGCCTTTTTCAAGTATAACTGAAGGCGATTAAAACATTAATTTGTGTGGAAATAGTCATTGTATGATCATGAGTGTTTACTGGGCTGATGTCCATCGCCCCTCTGCTGGCCTCCTGTTTAAAAACAGTGAACCTGTGAGCAGCGGTGTCGTCATCAGAGAAGGGAGGGATGGACTGGAGATTTGATACGCCTGGCTCAGGGGACGAACATCCCAGGCTTGTACGGAATCCAGAACCTTTGACATCTCGTCGTATTTTATCTCACTTTTACGGAAAACTACGGCTATAAGATCCAAGCTTACATAATGCTTCTCATA
Organism: Nannoperca australis; assembly: GCA_036023655.1. Classification (NCBI taxonomy): domain Eukaryota; kingdom Metazoa; phylum Chordata; class Actinopteri; order Centrarchiformes; family Percichthyidae; genus Nannoperca; species Nannoperca australis. The sequence continues at coordinate 28,801 of JAVQJD010103006.1, read as the reverse complement.
ACAAGAGTCCTGGCTTCGCTCAGGTTATCATCTGTCACCTGTTGACGTGCAAATGAGATGAGGGGCACCGGCTGACAGCGGGAGAGGTGATTTAACTAAATGCTACGTAACTCATTAGTAGGAGGAGGAGGATGTATTGATACCAGAAGAGCGCCATCACAAAGCCCCAGGCCGTGCATCGCTCTAAACCTGCTATGCTGCACTTGTTTGACAAAGCTCCTCTATGTACAACAAAATACCCACAGCAGGGCGGGATCTGTTTCTCTCAATGGCCTGATCCTCAATCCCAAACTGAGCATACACACACACACACACACATCACGCTAATCCTCAGCAACTGACCTGGTTCACAGTGCAAGCATGTAAAGGTTTGCTCCCGTCGCCCGGAGCACTTGGGAACTTGCATCGTTACAGAGCGATATTAAATCTCAGGGTCAAAGTTTACTGCCGGGCCTCTAATCTTGCTTTCGGACGGCTTTGGAAAAACCAGCGCTGCTCATTTCCCCTTGTGAATGGGCTGCTTTAACTCAGCTGCCTAATAGCAGCCAACTCTGTCTGTGCCCAAGAACGCAGCCAGGTCATTGCTTGTTGCCCAGGTATGTTAGCAGGGAGAACTGACAGGATGTCTCTAACCTGATCAGAACAGAGTTAAGCCGTCCAAATGCACCATGAAGGATTTCACACTCATACATACCACAGAAATTACATTTAATCAGCAAGTACTCAAATGGCAGCAAAGGAAATGTACCCAAATGCATCCCAGGTCTCTCCAACATACCACCATCAAAATGAAAGATAAGACAGACACTAAGAAAACGTAGAGCACCATCATGCTCTTGAATATTTTGATTTAAATTTGTAACATACAGAGACAACCCAATTTCCAACACTTTATCCAAATTGTGATGCATCCAGTGGAGTGCCTGTGGGTGGTTATGGGCCAGGGCCAAGAAAAACGCTTTGAACTCAACTACGGGCCTTAAATCAAGAAGATTCAGGCCTGTCACCTTTTGATGTAGACGGTGAGAATTACAGGGTTTGTCCCCATGCCTTTTTGCTTTCCACGTCTCCGTGTTTAAACTAGGCTTGGTGACACAAGCAGAAGTGCAGCTTTTAGTTTGAGGTAAAAGAAATAGACGTTAAATTAAAGAATGAACCATGATTGGAAGAGTTATTTGAGAATGTGTCCTAACCCTTGTGCTACCTTGCCGGGTCATATTGCCCTAGTGGCCCATTGTCTTGACGCACTGTCTCCACAGGGTAGCACAAGGGTTAAACACATTCACACACCTCTAAACTGCAAAGAAGTGCTGAATGCTGTCTGTTTTTATATATTTGGACCTCCTGACATGTTTGCTTTAACAAAAGCCAGAAGATAACTTGTATTTTAAGCCATCAGCTCAAAAACAAATGGAGAAACAAAGGCTGGATCATTTCAAACCATTCAGGCAAACTTACATTTTTCATCACAATTCTAACTTTGACAGAACAGGCAGTATAAGTAAATTTGATCCAGATTACTGAATGTTACAAACTGTGACATTTGTGCTCTGTATTCAACCGGTGTTTCTGACGCATTTCCATCAGAGGACTGAGGTATACTAGGGGCTGCGAGCATTCAAAGCACACCTCAAGCTGAGCCGGGGCCTTGGAATGGGATTTATGAGGCTCACAACTGATAACTGCGTCCATTGATGTCAGTCCCACATTCTACACTGGCAAGTCACAGTGGGTGCCAACACCATGAGCTATGTGAAGGACCGGGTCACTTGGCTGAAGAAGCTCTGCTGTGGGTCCTCACGTTACAATCTGTGTCCTATGTCACAACATTCCTCTTATAAAGGTGGAGTCCTCAGAAGGCTAGTAGGCTAAACATGCACCTCCTCTGCTCTAAGCCTCTGCAGAGGATTCACCAAGGCATCATTGTGAGTTCCCCCCCACCTCAGAACTAAAAGAAGTGACTTCTGCCAAAAAAAATTTAATACACGACTGGTGTCCTCCAAATTTGGGCAAAGAAGCCTCATTTTCTTGGCTGCATTTGGAGAAGCCTTTGGAAAAGAAAAGCCTTGTAGTGCAGTGATGATGTAATGTGGATAAATAGGATACTGCTATAAAAAATGTGTCTTAAAAGGCACAGTATGTCTTTTTATGTAAGTATTTCTTGTTGAGGTGCGATCGTTCAAAAGTATAAACCAACAGGAGATCAGTTAAGGAGAAGGCAGTTTTATCTCATGGGAAGAGTTATAGGGTTAGGGTTAGATAAGTTCAAAAATATATTGTATTATATGAAGGGTTTATATTTTAACCTATTTATACACTACAAGATCATAATTAAAAGGAGTAGTTCAAGACTTGGTGCACCCTTATTTGTTTCGTGCCGAGAGAAGATTGATGCCATTCTCAATACTGTGTGTTGACTTTTGAAGCTACAGCCAGCAGCTGGTTAGCTTAGCTTAGCGTACAGACTGGAAACTGGGAAACAGCTATCCTGGCTCTGTCCAAAGGTAACAAAACATCTCCAAAGTGCACTAATTAAAGCGCCATATCTCGTTTGTACTAAAACCTAAGCATAAAAACTGGATTATTGTAGCCTAGCTTAACTCTAGCTTTATATTTACCATACAGACATGAGAGTGGCGTCAATTTTCTCTCTGCAATGAAAGTACATTTCTTAAAATGTTTAACTACTCCTTTTAAGAACACGATGGTAGCTGTCCGGATAAGGATTGACATTTAGGCAAAAAATTACATATTCCTTAATATGATTTTTTATGTGTAACCTTCACATAAAAATGTTATGTTAAATTTATTTTGGTGAAAAAAGTATTTCATTTCATTGTAACATCAGAGCATCAGTAAGAGATGTGTAATTTATCATTATCAGCCTCTACTGGTGAGCTTTTAACATCATTAAAAGTGACATCGGAGTGTGTATGTGTGTGTAGGGGCGTTGCTGCAGAAACTAGGACTTTACTTGTAACGTGTTAGTGGACACCAGGCGACAGGGCAAACACAGGGGCTACACACATGGCTGCAGTGTGTGTGTGTGTGTGCGTTCGCGCACTCAGTTTAGACTGAGAGATTATTGTTCGATTATGTGTCAGGGCTTTAGAGAGCCTCATGATGTTTTTTGGGTCAAATGATATTGAAGTAAAATCAGCTGCGCTCAAAAAGACAATCAGCTTCTGTCTTTTGCAAATGTGATTGTATGTGTGGGTTCTTGGGCTGTATGTGGCTTTAAGTGAGAAGGCTGTCAGTCGAAGAAAGTCACATTATCCCACACACACAAATCAGCTGCCCTCCTGTCCCATCTCAAACATTTCACCCCCAAAACCTCCTGCAGGGAAGATCAGATAATCTTTAAGAGTCTTTACCAGTGTTCTCTAAAAACAGTGGCCAGGTTGGACTGAGTTACAGGCTAAGCCAGATCCTAAATTCATATTATTCTGGAGTCAGAGAAAGCATGACCAGGCAGTAAAGTGAGTTACGACCTGGTGGCTGTCTGACAGAGGAACACCAGTGTGCACATAAACAAACACAACTTGAAACATCTAAACTGACTGTGGATCCTGCCAATTCACACCACTCATACTTCACCTTTGAGCCACATAAACATTTCAGTTGCTTGAATATTTAAAGAATTTAATGGTAAAATCAAAACTTCATCGATTTGTGATGAAATGCATGGAAATGTTAGGGAACTCTTGATTTCATGTAACAGCCATCACTTTAAGAAGCATCATCGGTGTCTTTCCCTGACCAAGAACTATAAGAAGTTTGTTATATTACAAGACGTTTCAATTAAATAGTAAAAACACCAGACGCATAGATAGAGCCATAATATATTGATAGCACGTTATGTGTCCTATATATTCAAAGTGGGATTTGGCTGAAAAAACGCTTTACTAAATGACGTGCTTACAGTAAACTGGTTGTAGATCAGTCCTCTCTCCTCTATTGACTGTCAGGCAGCACTTTTATCCAAACAGCTGCTACTTAAAATGAAACAACCCCCGCTCACTGACAGCGGAAAAGGCTCGATTGAATCCGTTACTTACCGATGTCGGAGTTGCAGAAGGCGTCTTGCGGGTGCGTCAGAGCGCACGAGCAGCCCTCCGTCAGCTGGTTGACCTGCAGGCTGCTGAAGACAAACAGCAGGCTGATGAGGTGCTGGTACACTGACTGCATTTCTCCAAACTTTTTCACTCCTCTCTGCTGCTGCTGCTGCTGCTGGAATAAATCGTATGGAGTCCGTCTGGATCCGCTCCGGCTGCAGTAGTAGTAGTAGTAGTAGTAGTAGTAGTAGTAGTAGTAGGCTGTGTAATGTCCAAGTCTCTGCTCTGGTTGTAGCCGCTGGTGCTTCTCGACTCGCTTGAGCGTTTCCCCCTGATCCCGGAGAGGCGCACAGCCGTACATATAGTGCGCCGGAGAGACGCACACGCCCCTCTCCACCTCTGCAGCTCGCGGGCGGGGCGGCCAATCAGCGGCCGGTGATGCCGTAAGGAATCACGGACACGATGACATGCTGGAACTTTTCCCGGCATCGTCTTATTTTCCCAAAACTGACAGAAAACTAAACACCAGGTAGAGATATACAGTACGTCGTAAAAGTGTAAGACTGGCCAAAACATGTTTATGCATATTTAAACGTCTTATTTCCCTACACAGTGAGAAACTGGAGATCTGCTATGAGAAAGGGTAGAGATAGTCTACAGCAATTTATAGAAAAATATACGTTTTGTTTTGCTGATTAAATTTCTGTTGATCAACCAATTAGTTCATTGACCTACTTTGAACCCCGGAAACACATTCTCCCCCTAACTATAAATAAAATTATACTAAAGAGTGGCTGCTCTATTCTTTTATTTTGTTAAAGGCATTTTCCTTTTGCTCACTTCTTACTCAGTCTCACTTAGTCATCCTGCCCACCCCCTGACGCCCCCTTAATTAGTAATACTTATGATATATTGAATGCAGGAGGCAGCCAGATTCCTTCAGTCTCCAGCAGCAGTAGCTGAAAACAATGGCTATGAAGGCTCCAGTTTTCTTTGACATTTCAGTGCCACCTGTGGCTGTTAATTATGGCCTCGCAGAGAGCTCTTGCAGCCTCATTTAGTTGGGATTTTATTCTGAAATGGATTCACTAAAATTACTTTCAGGGCACGATCAGTCAAACTTGCCAATTAAAACCTCTTTTCTCTTCTTCCTGACTGTTCATGGACCTGAGTGGATCTGCATTATCGCTGCAGAGACTTATCTGCAGAGACCGGGGGAGCTATGTTAAGGGTTGACGTTACTCACGGTTATATAACCAAGCCAGAAATAATCAGGTCAGGGAACTCTGACCCTTAATGTGCCTTAATTAACAGTTATCTCAGTTTAAGGAGCCGGCACAGCCATATACTTGAAAATTGTATGCTTGTGCTTCAAATTTCTTTTTTAAAAGGATGTTTCATTTTAAAATAAAAATTGGGAAAGGTGACAGCTTTTTTCACAAATTTGACATTAAGAAGATGTTAGCTCATTTATTGGCCAGTTAATTAGACAATTTTGTCCTCCTTGAACTTATAAGCAAACAGGATATATTGTTTTGGACCAGTATAATACACAGGAACTGTCATGAATGATTTCACAGCTTCCATTCACCCATCAAGAACACATCAAGAATTCATTATCCACTATGTTTTTGTCCCTTTACTATTAGCCAGAAAACCATGCCGTGTTTTTTCAGCTGTGCATTCAGGTACAGTACATCAACACATTTCTGGTTTCAGTCCAGCAGATAAGAACAAATTTAAAATCACCCTCATGGAAGTCAGCCAGAGCAGGTTGGATGGCTCAACAGACATCAGCAGAAACACGTCAGCTGCTTAACTGCCGTTAACCATTGATGATAATACCCGGTCAGGTATTATTTCAGCCTCCAACCTAAAGTCTGAACCAACAGATTTGTGACATTCCTTAGACACTGTGACCGGTGGATTTACATTTTGTATGCCCAAATGAGGTGGTGAAAACCAAAAGATTCTGACCCACAGGGAGGCTGAGTAAAAGAGTGATTCACTTGGGCAATATTACATATGACTTCTCTCATACATAAAGAGGTAAAACAGCCCTGCATTCCTAACAAAGATAACTATTGGAAAACTGGCCTAACAAGGGATTATGTTACTGCATCAATAGCTTTAAAGAGAAATCCACCCTCATTATTGAAAAAAAAGAGTTTGACATTGTAGTTTTAGAGAGGGATTGTGTGGTTTTGCATGGTACTGACCATCAACAGTTAGTTTGACATTAGCCATAGTGAGTGCAAAAATGCTCCAGGAGTCCTGTCCTCACAGTGAAGCTGCGTTGTTCACACAGCCTTCAACTTTGAGCAAAATCTGGTGATTCTTCGTGTCCTTAACATATACAGTGTCAGTGATGTTAAACATCAACACCTTAAACATCAAACTTTGGTATAAAAATAAATTAGGCCACAGGCCAATGGAGCTACATGTAATTGTAAGCTGTGACACAATATCACTACGTTTTGATCTGTGATTGATTGAAAGAACTGAAACATGTAACCAATCAACAGATTCTGACAGTGATGAAGAACTGTAAATGAACTTGAACTTTTACCACCTTCCTCTCGTTATCTGTTTATGCTCTGTCTAATCTGGACAGAAAGCAACAAGTTGTACCTCGTCCTCTGGTTTCCGTCAGCAGGCCTTCTTGGAAATGTAGGTGTCGCAAACTAGTAGAAAAGTAGAAGTTTACGAGGCTGGTTGATGGAAAGTGGCTTCAAAATAAAGGCAAACTAAAGTGCAACACTTCATCACAAAATATTTCTTGGAATGTATCGAGTATAAAAAGTGATTTATTGTGTTTAAGAGTATATGACTGTAAATTTTTCTTTAAGAGCGAACAGTTGAATAGAGAGACCTGCTCACCATATGTGTGTGGGATCAATGTGTCTTCTTGGCTTGCAGCTGTCCTCACAGGATAGTTTAGACCACAGTAAGATAGATAAAGCTTTCTTCTGTCTCAGCCCAACAACAAGGTCACTATGTTTGAATATTGTAGCAAAATCGTGGGCCGCTTATGCAAAACTGCATGCTCTACTTTAACTTTGCTCTCAGAAATGGGACAAGATAAAACGGAATAGTCTCTAAAATTTTCTGATTATGTGTGTCTCACAGCTTGTAACGATGACTTGATCCACGCAACTGAAAAAAAACAAAAACTCAGGAGCCTGTGGTAATGATTTCGCCAAACTAGGCCAACATACTGTAAGCATAATGCTGAGCAAAGTGTATTTCATTTGAAAAAATCCAATTGTTGTAAAAAGCCCGTTATGAGGCTGGCCGGCCGCCGTGAGAGCAGACAACAGCGTTGTGTACTGGAGGTCTTTAAGGCCTGCGTGATTGTGGATTGACAAAAGAGAACAGAGCGGTGACTCAGAGGAAATACCTTTCATCCGACTGACAAACCGCTAAAGAGACACAGGAAGAAGCGAAACTTGAAAAGATAGCTCCGCTGGGAGCGACGGTCACTGAGGGACAGCGTCCAGCTCTGACTCACTCGGCCCTGCTGCACAGCCCACATGCCATTCCGGTTAAGTGGGACAGACAGCACGAACCCTGCTCTGCAGCTCTGTGCTGTGAGGAGGACGGGTAGTGGAAGTCGTGTCACAGGAAGGAAACAGTAATTGGATGTCTTCTAGTTGCAAAAAGCGTTGACCTCAGTTCTCAGGTCCTGAGGAGGACTTGGGGGATCTTGTGGTTTGGTGATGGATCTTTGGGTGGCTTATTTGACAGATAGGAAACGCGTGCTGTTTACTGAATTGAATACTGACTGTTCCTATTAATATCTGACTTTATCTATCTGCTTTTTAATACAATTATGGGTAGGATGGGGATATTGCATAAAATGATCAGTACAGGATTTTCCGAGAGAATTCTTATGATATTAAAGTGTTTTATCACAGTTATGAAAAATATGTTCCATACTGGTGTATGTATAGAAGAACAAATAACAGTAAAGAATAAAAACTGTTTGTTGCCAAGTTAATACCTAAAGATTTGTAATGGCCACCAATAAATCTAACTTTTTTTGCCTGGGTTTTAGTGAAAATGTTATATTTTAAGCAGCATTAATTGTTTGTTTGTCCATCTTTGGGCCACTTGGGCCGGCACAACAAGCTAAAGCCACAACATTGACATATTATCACATTTATAAAGTTGTTATGGCAAACCTTTAGGCAAACTGTTGTCTGTTTGACCCATTATATCACCATTAGTATTCATTTTGAGTTCTAAGTTCAATAGTTATTATAGTTGTAGTTGTTTTCTGGTAGTGCATAATGGGTTTGTCTGAGATTTTGCATTATGTTCACACAGACAAGTTAATAACAAAGGAAAGACATGGCCTCCATGCTGTTATTTGGTGCCAAAAGAATACTTTTCTTAACTGGTCAGAATTTTAGACATTGAAAACGCAATGATTGGTGGTGTTAGTGACCCTGCTTACCCAACACACCATTGGATTAGTAGAAGGAAGTATGAGCCTGTTTACTTTAGCCATTTTCTTTCTAAATATCTAAGAAAATAGAATAAACCAAGAAACACCCAATTAGGACAGAAAGGACCCAAGTGCTGTCAGACTTCATTGGTTTTGATTGACATGACATTAGATACCCTTAGCTATTATTGTTGCTTTTATCTAAACAACAGAGGCCAAATTTAAAGGAGCTCAGTATCTTAGAGCTGGCAGTACAGTGAGATATTGGTTGTTTGAGTGGCACTCTCGTCTCCACCCTCCCAGTTGAAAAGGAAGTGATAGCAAGGCCTGGTGGTGCTTTCGTTAGCCGCTAAGTCCGTCCGCTCCACTGAACATTTCAACAGATGCTCACCAGTTTCCAACTCTAGCACGTCCCTCATCTGATGTGTAGTTAAGACATCAGAGAAGGAAGTATACACATGGCCCTGACCCATGATCCGGCTCACAATGGGACTCCCCCTGCAATAAAATATGATGAACGGTCAGTTACTTCCTACTCAGGCGGGCCAAAAACAACCACAGCGCTCGCTGCTCAGACTCCGGGTCCCCTGTTGTATTCTATGTACATATTTGGTGTGTGTGCGGTCAGGAAACCCCACAAAATGACTACGTTGTAATACGACATGAGACACCAGGCCTAACCATAAACACGGGCATATGACAGCATGGAAATAACTTTGAGGAATTCCTTAAGGTTGAGGGAATGCCTAAACAGAGTCCGATGCTGAGCACAGTAAAAACTAAATAGCTATTAGCTTTAGTCTTACAATGATTTTAACATGTACACATAAACTAGGTCATCATAGGAATAACAATTAAATGGACTTAAATATTGTATATTATCAATGGCTTTAATGACTGTATATAATGTGAGAGGTTCCCTCAAAGTGAAAAACCCACAGAGAATTATCATCCGACTGCACTTCAACTCAGTTCTATGGAGTGGAGTGCTTTCAGCTTGTTGTTTTGGTTCACTGTCAGCGTTCTCATCAACCTCTTTTTCAACATAGCAGGCAGCTGTTTAAAGTAAAAAGGTGTGTTAGTATGTTCTACTGGGTCCAGTGGATTAACTGCCAATACTTTGATGACACAGTGCTAGCTAGCTACACCCCTCCAGCTAGCACAATAAACCTGTGTACCTCTATCCTCATCACTCATACCTCATCACAGGTTTACAAGTTGGTCACACTGTCTGACAGATGGTCACAGGGAATGCAGTATGGGCAATGACGGGCTCTTAGAAAGACTGAAACTGAAAGGAAAAACCTTTTTCTGAGATGCCCACTTAAACTGAGAAGTGCGTTTATCCATACTGCTTCTCTATAAACCAGTGTGTTATTCCCAGTGTGCAAAATATCCATGGGGATCGCATGGCAAGGCCGGTAAAAAAAAAGAAGAAAGTTAACAAATAAATAGATAAATAATCAAAAACAGGCAGAAGCTCCACATTTTAATTAAATAATTCTCACTTGTGTTTGCTGCTCAGACAATCTCAGTAGACACACTCACACCTCTCCAAAACTATGTGTAATATTACAGACAGCTGGCACACCGTGGATACTTTCATTAACTCACTGGGATTTAACTATTAACTGACCTTGCAAGCTTTTCTGACACCGGTGAGCTGTGCTGAAAGGTTTACAGTTTAAACAGCGACATCATGAATAGCAGCGGAGCCGCGGAGTCAGAATGTATTATTGCGCCGGCACCGGTAACCACGTTACTTGTGGTTTTTCTGCTCAGACAACTGTTAAAAAGCAGTGTTTCCCAAAAAGCTGAGCAGCGGAGGCAAGGTGTGTGTGTGGGAGGAGGAGAGAGAAAGTTAATTTATGGAAGACGGTCCATGAAGAACCAGTGAGTCACTAAAAGGGTCACAGGTCAAGGGTGTCAACAGTGTACACAGGGTGCTGACGTCACACACTGGGAGGCTGTTGTCTAAATATATTTTATTGCAAAACCATTTGAGAGTTATGCTATCTTCCATTATGTACAGGAAACTGAGGCAATTAATAAGTTAGAGTTTTAAGAATGAGTCATCTGACCTTTGCTTCAAAAAGAGCTTGATTTAAGAATAGTATCTCTTCAGTGTCTCTGTGGGAAGTGGAAAATGTGACAAAAATGACTCTATCCTTAATCATTACAACAAAAATGACCACGTGTTAAGTGAAAGGTCTTACTAAAATCCACAGAGAATCAGCACCTAAGACTTTCCCTTTAGTTCTACAGTGCATTTTAGCGTCTTATAGCATGTTGTTTTGGTTTTACAGACCTTTAAACCCTTCTATAGGGAGCTATTTTCAGCAAACTAGCTAGTGAAAATAGTGGAGCATTTAGTAGTGAAAGAGACAGATATTTCCTTCAGGATTTGGTGAAGAGCAAAACAAAACTAAAAGAAAAAAAAATCAATGCGGGTTTCTGATCAGTGGTTGGCAACGTTTTTGGATTTTGACCCTTTTTTTAAATGAAGCAATTTCCACTTGTGATCCTTCATCACAGGTTTTAACCTTAGCATAGATGTGATTTTTCTTTCTCAAATTGTTTAATTTGAAGGATTTTATTTCCAGTCCATGAGAGGGTTTAATGTCTTTTTTTTCTTGTAAGAGTTTAATAAGAAAAACAATGGAAAAGAAAGGGAAAATGTCAACAAATTAATTCTGTGCAACACAAATATACTGTAGTTTTTTTTCTCATCTTATTAATTATCGTTTGACCCCTTTAATTGATCTAGACACCTCGGTTCAGAATCACGTTTTTGCTAAAGAAATTTCTGAACATGACATCATCAGTGTCTGCATTGGCAAGTTGTCCACAAGAAGAAAATAAAATCCCCCAATTTCAATGGAGACATCCGACATACTTTACCCAATATTTGTTTTGCACTATGACAAATTGTTGTTGAGAGTTTTCCCTTTTATAAGCTCTCCTTTTGGCTTGCTCAGTGTGTCTGCGGGTAGTGATGAACCTTCCCCTGGCTGGGACCAGAGGGTGTGGGCTTTATTGACCATAGTTGACCATGGTTTGCTGTACAAACCACAGCAGTAGGTAAGTCACCCCACAGTCATTTTTACGGCCGGAATCCCCCATTAACCAGACAGACGACTCTACACAAACATTTATGCACAGCATTACGAAATTATTTTTCCAACTGAAGAAATTCATAATGGTGTTTAGATAGCTCACAATAACAGCGCCTTTGTGAAACTCGCACATGGGATCTCTTCCTGTTATCTGAGTCATGTTGCAAACACTCCACCTTCTTTGTTTCTCCTGGAACTGTTAATTTCATTTAGAAACAGGTACCTTTGTTGAAATAATGCCAATAACCCCCAAAATCAGTTTTATCTCAACACCAACCCTTCTCTGTTTGCTGTAATATGTGGTTCCCAACCTGAGGATCTGGACCTCCAGAAGTGGTCATAAGATAAATCTAAGGGATCCAAAGATTATCACTACAGTAGGAAACAAGAAAAAAGTTAATGTTTTTAATAATATAATCTTTTTTTCTTTTTCCTCTCTGTATAGTTGTAAGCAGTTTGACACTGAGGCCTGAACTATACAGTATTCATTTTTCATATTCAAATGAAAGATTCTAAAAAGGAACAAAATATTCTTTCAGATAATTGTTCACAATTTGTAGTCATCCAGCCTGTGACATGGTTTGATCATACACAAAACATTTAGGTAGCCACTGCATTAGAGTTTAATAAAAGTCTGTTTTTGACTAGAACCAACCTTTTTGGAATTTTTAGCTTGCGTTTACATTATGGCTCATAACTAACTCCTAAATCATGAGGAACAGAAGCAGAAATGGTCTGTATTCCTTGGTTCAAGATAATTCGATATGTATCCGAACATTTCATAAAGATGAGTAACATGATACATTTAAATGGACATAACTCCTAACTCTGAAGTTTAAGTCTGTTTCTCTTTAGAATTTGTATTAGTTATCCAAAAGTCATGGCTGCCATCAGCTAATCAGCATGATTATCACCATGTGTATTTTGATGCAAATCCAGATGGAGATTATAAATTCCTGAACATTTTGTTATTAAAATATATTTAGAGGATTGCACAGCCTGATTGCTTTTCAGTTATTTATGAGAACTAGGTGTTGCTTTAATATTGTTGTAGTGTATTACAGAGTACCACCCATCCCTGCTGCTTGCACAGCTGGTATAAATACAGACTAGGTTTGCCACATCCAGCTGTTCCAAACCTTCCTCCTTGATGTTTCTCCTCTCTCCTCCCTGTGTACTGGGCCTTAATTGAAAACAGTGGCAGTGCTGACATTCGGGCTGAGCCCTGGTATGCACTCTGCAGAGGCCCGCCTTTCCTTCCTCCGCTGTCAAAAAGTTGCTGATGCCTCATGGATCCTTCTATTCACTGCGCCTTATCAGCAACAGAGAGCAGGAAAAATGTCTTAATATGTCCTAAAGTCATGTTGTAATAGTTGAGTTTGTCAGCATCATCTTTTTCAGCTATGCCTTTTTGAGTTTAGTAATCCAGAAGGCAGCTTTCATGTTTGCACCTGTTGCACTATGGGTCCTCTCTCAGACAAAATTGGAACAATTGTCCCCCCATCTACTCTAATGTCAACAAAAAATTGACTATGCTACATGAAAAAAGTTATTATTAATGGATTTTGGCTTATTAGGCTATGCTGAATTAGCTATTAGCATTTCCTGCAGGCAAGTTGTGTAGTTACAAGAAACATCTATTTTTCTATGATTTCTAAGCAGATTTATTTATTTGCGATGGACGGAGATAATAATATTCTTGGAAAGTGTAAGGCCTTGTATTGTCATCCCATTCATTTGAATGTGGGTGGTGCGTTTAGGCTGTGGTGGTGAGGACCGGGGGAAAAGTTAAAACGGAATCAACTTTTGGAGACATCACACCGTGGTGGCCAATCTCGCCGGCAATTAGACAGGAAGACGTCCAGGTTCACCTGGGATTGGGATTGCTACAATCAGCATGGCCATAACCTCTGGAGAGAATGAATGGTTTGAACCCCTGGGTCTGAATTAAATGGTTAACAGGTGAAGTAAATTTAGTGGGTTCACTGTTTGACTTCCCTCTCTGCCTGTTGCTGCTTTTGAAAATAACCTGATACTAACTTTGTGGGATTTAATTGATGTTTTGGCGAGCTGTAATTTTCATGACAATGTTCCATGAAGCTGTGGTTAACCACTAAGTAAAGCCCAGTGTAATGGTAGTTAAAGCAACACTCCATCCGCACCATCAAATTCAGACTCCAACATCTGCCTTGAATCCTGAATGTTACAGGTCACATTAATGGTCACACATATTATAGAAATTACAAACCATTAGTTTTAAATGTCAGATCACTGGATAACAAATCGCTTCTGATTAATGTCCTCAAGAGAGAAAATAACTTGCATTGCATGTTTTTAGTTGAGACCTGGCTGAATATGGAGCGATAGGAGTGCCACAAAAAAGAAAACATCTGTAAAAGAATGAAACAATAAATGTGGAAATATAAAGAGAAATAAATAAAAAATATCCCTTATTCTTTTTCCTTTTATTTTTATTTATCATTTTCCCTTTTGTTTTTGCTTTTGGTTTGTCCTTTTGCTTTTGCTTTTCCTTTTTCTTTTCCCTTTTCCTTTTTTCTTTTCCCTTTTGTTTTCCTTTTTGTTTTAGTTTTAGTTTTACCCGTGTAGGGCCAAGCTGTCAATCAAATGGCTTTGGCGGGCCTTCATGCCCAGGCTGAGTAATCAATTCATGGACATGACATGCAGTCACACTTCTCAAAATAATAACTACTGAAATAAGTTTAGTGCAAGTAGCAGCCAGTAGTAACAATATTATACTATGGAAGTGTATATATATCTATATATTGCACAACTTTGAAATATTGAAAAATTCATATAAAATAGCATGAGAAAATAAAGGATGTGCAACATTCACGGACAAATGTTGAACAGTTTAGAATTTTTTTGACATTTATAGCTCATGTGGTTGAGGAGATATTGGTTTGAATACTGCTATCTGTAATTTGCTGACGGTCCCTAACTATCCGCCAGTAGCGAAGACCGATGCAGTGCGGTGAAATTGAGTGTCACAACCCCACGACAAAGATGCATAGGTTCGGCAAAATATGACGAGGAGACTGGGGGCCCGAATCTCTGTTGAATATCAAACTTAAAACTAACTTTACCACGGTCTCCTTAACTCTGGCTCCCCTTCTGCCATGATCCTGCGGCTTAACCTAATTTTAACAAAGAAGAAAAGGGAAATATTGGTACACAGATTGCAAGGCTGAAAAAAGGTTTTCATGAGATTATGAGATCATGTGACCCATACAAAACAGCTCGCTAAACTACATTTCAACAATAACAAAAATATCAACACCTTATAATCTGCTCCACTCGTTCCACTAAAGGTAACAAAGAGAGGGCAACTGACAGAATCTCCCGATGGTTAAACAATAACGATGTAAATTACTTTAACGGGCAGCTGGAAGAAAATGGCAGAAAACTGAACTCACAGTTCACTGTAAATATATATAAAGAAGCCATGACTATGTCAAACAAAGTAATACATTTGGCTAGAAAAGATGACTTTTCCAAGATTATTACAGAGAATGCTGCACACTCCCACCCGTCCACAGTCTTCTGCATCAAAATGTGATGATTTTGCATTGTTTTTCAATAACTTGATAACTTCAATTAGAACCAGTATTACCCCTGATGTTAACACAGCCACACTCTGTTTTGAGAACCAGACCTGGGAAAGGTTCTCAGAGAAGGGAAGAATAACTAGTGAGAAAGTTGTAACCATGGGAAGATTTACTGTTATTACATCAACTGAGCTTTGCAAGACTGTTACGGAGTGTATCTCCTCCCCCTCATATATTGACCCTGTACCTGCATACCTACCTGCATTTTTGAAGTGGGTGTTTAACAGTGTTTCAAGTCAGGTCCTAAAATATTTTTAATATATCTCTTAAAACGGGCATCTTCCCAGATGCCTTTAAAACAGCTGTTGTAAAACCTTTACCAAAAAAAAACTCAACCTAGACTGTAATGCACTTACCAGTTGTAAGCCAATATCCAACCTTTCATTCATTAGTAAAGTACTTGAAAAGGTAGATGAGGATGTCACGCAACTGTACATTGCTGCTTAACCAAATGGTGCTTCAGCTATACACCATATTACTAGCTGTCTCTTGGCAATGCATAAATGGATGAGCAATAACTTCCTAAAAATGAACTGGAATCTGTCTGTCCAAAAACAAAAAGAGAAATCAACTCAGTGTGTGACCCTGACGTCTAACCTCCCTGTGTGGGAACATGTATGTACAGAAATGGGTTGGAGCAAATGAGAATGGGAAGCATCAGAATTAAAATACAATTGAAAGTCAACCTCCTGCCTGTCCGTGTACACTTTTATCTGTCACGTTGCTCACAGATGCACGTTTGGACCCATGATTGTTTTTGCCAGCATTGCTAAGCCGAAAGGATTGAGTGAATGATTCCATTCAGTGGATCATGAGACATGCAATCCAAAACTGCACACAGTCACCTCATTTCTGCTCAGCCTTTTCCGAGACCTAATACAGCAGGAGCCCCTGGAAAATGGGAAATAAACATCACTTTTCCTTTTAGACTGAGAGGAATGTGGCACAGCGATGATGGTTTTTGCAGGATTGGCTCGCCTGAGGCCTGTCTGTCCTTTTTCTTCTAAAGCAGGAATGTTGGAGAGTGAATTGATTAGTGCTAATAAGGTCTGTCCAGGTCCCTATTACAGCACGACCGCAGAGAAGCTGGACTGGAATAGCTCTGCTTTAGTACAGTCTGGACATGTACTTAACACTGACTTTCAAACAACTCTGTGTTTATTTAAAATGAATGGACTGGACTCAAGTAGTGGCTGTGTTCTGTTATTAAATGATATATGTTAACCATCTGTAATATTAACCACCTGTGAGATCACTGTTACAAGGAAGTCTCCCAACTCTCAGCTAAGAACAGGAAATTCAGGTTATTCAATTAAGTTAATTCAGTTAATTCACACGAGCTCACCAAAATTGGACAATAGAAGATTGGATAAAACGTTGCCTTGTCTGATGAGTCTCGATTACTGCCGCGACATTCCGATGGTCAGGTCAGAATTTGGTGTAAACTACATGAAAGCATGTATCCATCCTGCCTCGTATCAATGGTTCAGGGTGATGGTGGTGGTGTAATGGTGTGAGCATTATTTAAATGCCTGAGTGTTGTTGCTGACCATGTCCATCCCTTTATGTATAGTGTGCCATCTTCAAATCATCTTTCATTAGTGTTAAAAGCACAAAAGACTGGCTATAGATTGAATCATTATTTTATGGTATTGGATTTTGTCCAGCTTGTAAACCAATCACTTAGCAAGTTGTGATGACAAAGCAGGTGGCTTGACCACCAGAAGACACCACCAACCACCAACCACCTCTGTCACTTCTCCATCAGCACCTCGGTGTTGTCGAGGAACATCCGCCCTGGAAACTTCCATCCTCAGGAATAAGTTGTGTTTTCCCGACAGCTGTCTCCCTAATGGAAATACACCAGGACGGATCCTAAAGGCAGCCAGATGAGCTTAAATTCCACAACAATAATTACCATGCCCCATTAGATGGTATTTACTGTGTATACTTAAACACAATGGGCATCTACTGTTAGTTGCAGTTTGGGGCAGATGTTAGCCTAGGGGACTTACCATGGCAACTTGTAAATGTTATTGGAGCGTATCCAGGAACTACTGTATGTGTCATGCTTATGTCACTCGGCAGGATCTCACTTACTTTGGGAACATGTAAAAAGGTTTGTTTGTTTACTTGAAATTAGTTTAAGTTCAGCTTGTATACTTACACTTTTTAAAGGTAAAACACCACAAACAAGACAATGTTAGCTAGCATTCATACCAGATAAGGGCCTCATGTTGACAGGAGCAGTAAAAGGTAGACAGTAGTAGATTGTTCATAATATAGTAAAAGGAGTGTGGTAGATAAAAAAAAAAATTATATTTGAAGGTTTGCAGTAATGGACTGTTAACTTCTGATTAAAGAAAAAGTTTGACATTATTTGCTTTTTCTATTAAGTATTGAAATAGATATTGCTCAAACATATGTACATGCGTATGTATGTATAGCAGACAGTATAACTTAATAAACAAAAATATGATGATGATATGATGAAACCATTTGATAGCTTACAAGTGCCTTTTGATGCTCTTATTACAGTGAACATACAAACTGAAGCATGCATGTGTATTACTTGGCATCAAGAAGCTTTTTTATTTTGGTGGAAGAGGCAAACACAAAATTACTGAATCTTTTAGAACGGTAAGAATGTAGTTCCTTCAATCACAGCTTACTGGTGACAATAAGTGGTGCCTATATACGTGATGCAGTTACCAACCCTTGATTCTCCAGTGTTATTGCTTAATATAGGTTCAGGCAGTTGAAACGCTACTCCTCCACCAGTTATGTGGTGGATGCATGGTTTGAACCATGTGTTCAAAATGCTCCTCTGCACTTTGTACTGAGCAGTTGTACCCGTCATCACAATATAAAGTAAGTTCTGTTGTAATACATGTTTAATTCCAATGCCCTCCTATCCAGTTTGTATTGGTTCAAAGTGAAAGGTTACACTCAAACGTTTGCATGCAAAACATCCAAAGAGAGCTGAATCCATTCCTGTCAGGTGTGTGAATTCAGTCAGTAACTTAGTTGGGACTTGCATGATAAACAATATTGGTCTCTTGAGGCTCACTTAATCCGCAGGCAGGGTTTGATGTGGGCAGGCAGTCTTTGGTCCCACTGCGGTCGGACTCTTGAAAAGGACTCTGGGTCGGGGTCCCCTGCTCTCGTCGTCTGCCCAAACCATCGCGCTTCATGTCTTCTCCTTGATGTGGCAGGTTTGAGAGGCCATAATAAAAATTAAGAGATCATAAATGCAGGATGGATGCACCATGTGTTTTGTTGGATAATGCATGTGCCCCTGAAGCACTGCACTGCTCTCTACACTCTTTTCTCTGAGAAGGTGTGTGTGTGTGTGTGTGTGTGTGTGTGTGTGTGTGTGTGTGTGAAACATTTCTGCTTTGCTTTGTGTTCAATAGTTAATTGAAGTTTTACATTATTTTACTTTGCGATAAATAAATAAAATGTATAGCCCCATATGTCAGGCCTGTACTCTACTTTAGAAACAAATAGGTGTCTGTTGTGACAATGTGACTGTCTTTAATTCTCTGACATTTAGTAATTCAATGTAGTTAGGAAAAAGTTAGTTTGGTCAGAGCTGTTGCAATTCTTTGTTCTTGTTTTACAGCCCGTAACTTTATTGTCTGGGTTCAGTCTGCTCTGAAGAAAACCCCACTGTGCTACCTGCCCAGCACCAAACAGCTGAGAGATAAAGATAGCAGCTAGCTGGTGAACATAGTGGTGCATGTAGCTGCCATATATTTCCCTCAGTAGTTGGTAGAGACCAAAACAAATCTAAAGAGACTGAATATTGGACGTGCATTCACCATGTGATGAGAAACATGACTACATATGAATGCTAATGTATCTTCATGTCTGCTGATGTGTAAATAGGCAACTGTTTGCTAACATGTTTGCCATAACGACTTTATATAGGGATAATATCCAAAGTTGTGGTCATAGGTTATTCTGCTCGCCACAAGCGGCCAAAAAATCAATTAATGCTGCTTTAAAGCCATAGTTATCTTAATCTTAATCTTATCTAATGTTGTTGGGATCAAAGTCGATTATAGCATTTAAAGCCACTTAAAAAAATCCCCAAGCTGAATGCTCCCATAATGCTTCATTTTGGCAGTTAAACAGCTTTATATCTATGTTAGATTTTCAGTTTAATCTTGCATATATTTCCAAATCAATTTTTAAATAAAGGTGGCGTCAATTTTCCTCCAGATTACATTAGTAAAGATTTGAAGAAGATATAGCTGAGGGTTCACCTTGGAAACTGTAGTTGTCAATTTTGCCACAAAGTCCATTTAGTAGCTGCTCGTTTTGAGTGTATCACACATTCTCCCTCAGCAGATTTGTCCAGTTGTCATGGAATTGCAAATGCTCAAGTTTCCATTTTTCCAAGTACTTTAAGGACTTTGTATCTGTAGAGGAAGATCGTATGATATGATCAAAAGCTCTAAATGCTACTAAATGGAACTTGTGGTAATTGTTTGTTAGCTTATAGGGGTGTTTTTGTTTTGTGATTGGTCCAAATATGCGACATAGATGAAAGAAACAAACCTTATTTGGACCTTTCAACTACAATCCTTCTGTCGTGGTCCGCTTACGTTTTAAATGTTCACAATGGGTTCCAGGAACTTCCAGCCCACTATATGAAGGTTGCTGGGACTGGAATGTCACGTGGGGGTGTTTTGAAGTTAGGGAAGCATGATTCACCTCAGACACTAACCTGACAATCCTACGTGACTCACTTACGGCAATCTTTGTGCATACAACCAGAGGGAGGGGATGTGTGTGTGGGTGGATGGGCTTCCCTGAAGTATTTACATTGTGTGCCAGGCCTGGTCGTCTGGCACATTTACTTTAAATGAAGGGAGTCTGTGTGTTACGAAATAAAACCCAGACTGGTGAAATCACCCACCATATAATTAGCTTTTTTAGCATATGACTCCTTAACGTCTTTACCACATTAGATGCTTTTTACAGATTTCTGATGGGAACAAAAGGCGTGGTGGCGCGCGTGCAGCCAGAATGAAACAAAAAGCTGTAGAAGTGGAAACCAATATTTCCACTTCTGAGAACTCACAGGCGCTAACGGCCACCAAGGCTTTTTTAAAGACGGAAACCTGTTTTGTTGAACGATCTCATAAAGAAATATAAATCACTGTAAAATAAAGACTCTTCCCATAAAATAGCCTCCCTTAGGTCTAAAGGAAAGGTTTTAGCCACAGTTCACACCAGTGAAACAGAATGTTTTCTAACTCTGCTCTATTTAATATCTAGAAGCTCCAACAGTGATACGATTTCGAACTTATTTAACTTTCCTGTGAAGAGTATAAACACTTAAATGGTTTTGAGAAAGTCTTTAGACAGGAGTCGATGGTAAAACTACATCTTGAGAAGAAACTGTGTGAACTTACAGCATTGTCTCTTTAGGGACCAAGCTAGCAAACTCGCTAACTGACAGCTTCTAAAGTTTTTATACCTCTTCAATGACTTTAAAGAAATTGTAATTTAAAAATTTTAGTAAAGAGTAAAATGCACAGTACAGACAAAATAGAAACAAGCTTGGAAAGTTATTGTGACTAGCATGTTCCTGCTCGCTAGGGTGTTAGCATTTAGTTTGCTCTATACATTAGCTCACTTACTACCCCTGCATCCTTACGTCACCAAGCTCCTAAAACCACATATTTCTGAATGATGAATTTAGCGGTGACACTTTCTGGTGTGACCGGGCTTTAAAACAGCCGATACTGTATGCAGACTCTGAACCTGCAAGACGGTCTGGCTGATATGGTGTCAATAAGTTCAGGGCTTACATACAAATGTAAATGTTCTTGAACTGAGGCAGTCTTATCTTTATGTTCTCCTTCCCTGGTATTGTAATATCAATGACTGTGCATTCCCTGGGGTCTGTGAGTCCATCAGAAAACAATGGTGAGCACACGTCTCTATCTGACACTCCAGTTTATCAGGGGCAGAGGATGTGGTCATCTCTGCCCAACACATTCATGGTCTGCCGTCATTGCCGCACTGATGGGAATGACTGCGGAACATGTCCAGACAGCGTGGGTGGCTACAGCCCCTTCCACCCAAATCACTCTCTCCAGCAGACAAACAGACATCCACACCGTGCTACTGCTGTGCTCTTCTCAGATACTTGCTAAACCTCGTTCACCATGTGGTGCACCCATGGAACTGCTGTGGAAGTTTTGAACTTCTGACTGGTTTCATATAGCCTACGGTTTGTAAAACATAACACACAGATCACAATCTAATTTCATTGTAAGCCATTAAACTTACTTAATACTAATTATAAGACAAAATGATTTACAGTAGCTGTGTAAAGTCTGATAAATTGCCTCAATTGATGTCACTTTAGGCAACGTTAGTAAAGGCTGAAATGAAACAAGTCTGGGGATGTGTAGTTTGTGCTTATAGAATGTGCTTGAGGCTAGCGGCTCAAGGTTACATTAACTGCTACTAGCATAACACACCTGACCATGAGATGATATATGTAGTCCAACCGTGTCAAAACACCCTTAAAAGTGAAGGTCAGCACTTTCAAATGGTAATCCTTAAGATCTCCTTGTAGTCTTATAACTTTAAATTAGTTGACATCCAGTGTGCCAGATATGCACAAACTAAAGGAAACGTGTCGCTATCTGAATAATACTGTATCTATGACTATCAATATCTTAATGATTTAGTTTGTATCAGTTGTCAAATTTGAATTGTAGTTAAAGTTGACATTTTCCACACTCTGCTAAATGCTTCATGCATACAGCACAGCGCTTTTAAGCGGATTACAAAGTGGACTTCTTGATACAGTCTCACCTCCCTTCTGTATTCTGGCACTGGTGAAGCGATAATGGACACAATTAGAGTACACTTTATCTTGGCAGCGTGTCGGCCAGGCCTGTGCTGTCAGAACCTGTCAACAGAAGCAGCGATCACGCCCTCGAGCAGCTCGATGTCTGTTCAAAGCTACGCACAAAACAAACTGACAGAAACATTAGGATGTACAGTCCTGTTAACTGTCGGGGAGGGTATGAAGTCATAGCAGCTGTTTAGGCGTTCCTTTCCTCTGCATTAGTCTGAGTTATATCTCCATGCATGACTTGTCTCTCCTGAACATCTTCTGGTACTATGTTTATATGTTTATTTAACTGTGGGCTTCACTTGGAGGTGAGCACAGAGATAATCACTGTAAACTTTTCGTGAACTTTTGAATTCTTACTTCTACATGCCTTTGTGAAAATATAACATGAAGGCATACTGCACTTCATGGGGGGGTGTACACCTGAAACCAACACTGAAGGAGCACTTATTTTAGTGCAACACTCCATGCAAATTTAAGATAATTATCAATAAAAGTGTATTTAAGCGTCTTAGATAACCTGGAATTGTTTCCTAGGAGTTGTGTCACACATGAGTGGGGAAAGTAATTTTGGAAGTGGAAAAGTCCCTCTTAGATTACATCCCATTTACAATAATATCAGTAGACTTATCAGAGGGCGTTTAAACCACGGAGGTTTGAAGTAATCTGTTGATGTTTCACCCACTTCAAGTTTACAAACTATGAGAAATAGCATGTTTGTGGTCCGTCTGGTTTCTCTAAACCCATCCCAATGAGCTGTGGTCTTCCACCCAGCTTCCCAGAACCTCGCTCTTTTGTGTAATAAACCTACATTCTTCCGACTCAACCTCATGCCTCCTAAACTGGGCAGCTTTAAGTTCAGCCGGATGGCATGAGGTCCAGTGCGTTTCTTTACAAGGCCACGGTTCTGGAGACTTCATGTATACATCCAAATCAGTTGCAAAGGAAATAGTTTTCTGCTTTTGGTTGTTTCTGAATGTGGTGTTTAACACACGTCTGCCTTACTTTATATTTAGAGCACCAAGTACAGTTCTGAATGTCCCTACTTGGTGAGACATCCTTTTCCAAACTGTTGACACCAACAGTATCTGAGCTTCCAACTTTTATTCTGCAGGTTCCGATCTTGAGGTTAAAGCAGGCTTAAAATACATTTGAATCCCCCCATTTTATTCTATTCCTAACACACTGACATTAGCAATTTATTTAAGGTTGCAGTAATCAATATTTTTATATTAAAAGTATAATGTTTAAGGTGTCACTCGTATTAGCCGACAAAGAATTATCATCCAACTCTTCAGTTTCCCTCAGGGCCATAGAGAGTTTTAGCATCTTTCTGCTCATTGTTTTGGTTTTATGGCCCACAACTTCACTGTTTTGGTTCACTCTCACTGCTCTCATTAGCGTAAACAATAGTTTTCGTTGCTAAAAGTCTGATAAACCAACTGTATGCTAGCTGCCCAGCATCAAACACAAACCAATAAAAGGTTAGCATTTAATATTAGATGTATATTTATCAGGTGGCCAGAAAAAGTCAAAATAAATGCTAAATTTGCT
The DNA here is from genome assembly GCA_036023655.1 of Nannoperca australis. Lineage (NCBI taxonomy): Eukaryota > Metazoa > Chordata > Actinopteri > Centrarchiformes > Percichthyidae > Nannoperca > Nannoperca australis. Next base: position 5,114 of record JAVQJD010103006.1, on the reverse strand, counting down.
TTGTATTTGCTGGATGTGTATATACCTGCTTATAGCACTGGTGATTCATCACCAGCCCTCACAAGTCTGATGAGACGTCTTGTTGTTTTCAATCATGGTTCTATGAACTTGATGTTAAGCTCTTATTTTGGAAGTCGCTTTGGATAAAAGCTTCTGCTAAATGTAAATGTAAATGTAAATAGTCTTAGAGTAAATAAGTACTATACATGATGTTAAGGCTCTTTAAAACAGCATGAAGATAATGTAGTTTTTATCAAATGATCTTTCTAATGATGTATTCATGAAATTGAAACACACATTTTTCAACTTCCAACATCTGCTGTATATAATCCTGCTTAATAAATAATAATAAATTATTATTGAATTTTGAATGCCATTAAGTTAATTGTTTTGTCATTAAATATGCACCATTAAGTTTATAGTTTTCAAAATAATTTATGCTCAGGAGCTCTCATTACCAACATGTCTTCCACTGTGTATGAGTGCACACAAAGTGTAGTATTATAGTACTGCAATTACCACTATATGTATGCAGTAACAACTAAATGCATTGTTGCCACTGACTAAAGTAAACATGTCAGATAAGCAGATTATTTTTTATGGTCTCTGTTACAAGAAGACTTGAAGCAGCAAAATATACAATGCAAGCTGCAATTACAGAGGAACATCTTATAATGTAATATAATGACAATTATTTATTGACAATACAAATTACATATTTTTTCTTCTTCCTTCATTGTAAATTTTTTTCAGATGCATACCACATAACATCAAATATTACACTAAAAGTACCTTTAGTGGCACATTAGCTCCAAAGTGGATCATGAAAGGAAGTTTTGTTAACAGTATGCTTCTATATACAGTTTGTAGATATGTGTAGTGTGGGTGTAATGGACTCTTCACTGCAGTGTTTCTCATCCATACCATGCAGGGTCATTTAACGTGCAAATTGGATTTTAGCAAATATTTTAGGCAGATTTATTAGCTTTTATCTGATATGTTTGTAAAAAATAGATACATTGGATTAGAATATACTGTATCAACATGTATCCCTATATAGTATGCAAAGTATGAAAATCACAAAAGGATAGCACAACATGAAAACTAATTTTGGTATTGAGATTGAGAGTTAATTCTTCTTCTTTTTTTTAGATATTTCTAAACCTCAGATCACACAGTGACAACAGTTTTTAAAGAGCAACACCATTAATGGAGTTTTCTATAGATAAAAGCTATGTTTACATTTGTTGTTACTCACCAAAATGCTTTGTGCGTATCCTTGAAACGTAACAAACATATTGTGTGTACTTCTTTTGCCATAAAACACTTCTTCTTCTACAGTGCCTTTGTGGGTGCATTGCTATATTTGTTGGTGTGTTGATGGCACCAGCTGTCAATCAGTGATATAATGTGAAACTGAGTGCAGGATGTGAATCGCACCAGCCACATACTTGGGTAAAAGCATGTGCATCATGGTATGCATGCACAATACAAACACAACAGGGACCCAGACATAAAACAATTGCTCCCTAGCGCTGCTCGTGTGGATACCAATGGGTACCATTTTAAGGAATGGCACAGTTTAGGCAACTAGAACTGTATAAATGACGGCATATCAATATCAAATCTGCACAGGCAAATGGAATCCTCGCACGCACAACTCAAACTGAAAATAATGCATTATCTGCTTGCGAGTGCTTTCACAATACTCACAAAATACATATTAGATATATTGGTGAGTATATTTTACACCAACTATACATCAATATTACACATTTTCTAAGATGAACCAGAAAGTTTCAAGAGCAGGAGAGCCATGATAGTATTCACAAAAAGAATATGCGTGTGGCTGTTGTAAGTTGTGCGCGTGAGGATCTCCTTTGCACGTGTGGATTTTGGCAGTGACATATATCCAACAAATAATTGTTGGACTGAGACACAAATGTATGAGAAACCTACTGTTACTGAATAACCTTAGCCTTAGCAAAAGAATATGCACCTCAGTGGAACAAAGTGTTGCCATTGTTCTTTGCAAATTTTCCCTGATTCAACTTCATTCTGCCTTTTTTGAAGTGAGCAATCAGAATCAGAGTTCTGTAATGTTTGGTTAATTTGAAAGCAGCTACCATGGCTATTGTTACCATTGCAAATATTAGATATTCAAAATAAATACATGTTCTAGTTGCAGAATTACACAGACAAACTACACATTTTCAAGTGAAGCAGGGAAACCTTAATGGGCCCAAAGGACAAATATAGGTGAAATCAGTGCTATGTTTTTGCACAGAATTACTGTACACTATGGGCAGAGTACCAATCAACCTTTTGTTACCTCAGTGACTTATGCCATTTCATTTTTGTGGCTTATGTGGTTTATGTATTATCTTAGAAAGCTTGTTTCAGATTAGTATATTTTCACAGCCGGTTGAATGCTATGTTTCACAGTCTGAACAAGGACAAGAAAATCAACTACGACACAATTTTCAAATCTAGTTCTTTATGCTGACTTCAGTACACTACATGTACTTATTGTATTTAGTCAGGTTGCTCCCTCACCCTTATAATGTGCAAGGACAGTTTTTATTGGGACTAGTTCTTTCACAGAGGGTAGTTTATATAAAAACCATTAACAGCAAGGTCTGTGGAGTATCCTGTATTCTACAGTGTTTCTAGAAAACCAGATTACTATTGAGTTAAAATATGCATTTTTTATGTTTTAAACATTACAAACAAAATTCTACCTCAATTGTGTTGGGAAGGAAGCGGGAATCTAAGACGTCTAAGAATCTAAGATAGAAAAAGAAAAATCTCCATGTCTAGATACCACTATGGTTATTGTATCTTACATTTTTGTGTGAATAGACATGGTAGAAAATAATAATTGATATATTATTAATTAGAAGAAATGATGACTCTCACATGGGAAACACCTACACAGTACTGACCATGAAGACAGTGCAAAGACAGTTTGGGGATTTAAATTCAAATTAGGTCATAAAGGTACAGTGACAATATCTTAACATTTGTATACCTTTTATATGTTACCTTTATATGACACTGAAAAGTAGCTTGAGAGGGATGCTGCTTTGAAATTGCCTGTTCAGTATTATAGATTCAGTGCATTGCATCAAATACTTCAATGAAATATTTGTGTTTTGGATGGTATTTAAAGCAAAAGAAATATTTTTCATTTAGCTGAAATGCTGTGTGTGAGGTAAAGAAATCAGGGAAGGGAGAACAGACTTACTTGCGCCTTGCGGGGCCCCCCTGGGACAGATGCCTTGTCTACAAAATTAGATTTCTTACTCAACCTGGTACAGATTGTTTAGCAGGGGAAATAACTTCAAAAACTCCTACATTTGCTGAAGGGGTGAAATGCCAAGATCTTTGAGACATGTTCTTTTGAGGAATTGTTGGGCTGTTTAAATTAGTTTCCTGGGTATAATTTACTAGGTGTAAAATAAAGTAAACACAAATATATGCAAACTTAGCTTCTGGGGCATGTAAGGATATCACTTGAGACTGCATGTGCAATCAGGCAGGTGGTTGTACAGCTCATGTTCTACCTGTTTGGGTCTGTTATGGGACCAGTGCCCAGCTACAATACATGCATCAGACAGATGGACCTCTGCCAAGTTTGAAAGTCATGTTATATATAGGCACCTTAAACCCACATGCACACATAAACTAAATAATGGGACCAGACTATCCACATTAGTGGTGCAACCAATGCTTTCATGTATGAAGGATATCTTTGGTCATATTTCAAATTAAAAGTCCAAATAGAAAACGCAAAGTCCAAACAGAAAATGCAAAGTCCAAATAGAAAACGAAGAGAGATTAAATTAAAAAGATTATTATTTTACTCATAACTACTAGGGTTAGGGACACAAATGTTAGTTTCATCTAAATGAAGCCGTTGCTTTATAAACAGCAGTACTCGCACCGACCCTGTTTACTGTACTTACCGTTGTCATGGCACTGTGCCTCTGCGCCCCAGCCGCTTCAAACCCCCCCTCCAGCCTTTGGGCCACGCCTCCTCATTTACATACAAGAGGAGCGTGAAAAGCCAAATGACAAAGTCCAATCTCCAAATGGAAAAGAGCAAGTGGAAAAGAGGAAATGGAAAAGGCCAAATCAAAAATAGAAAAGATCAAATTTAAAACACCAAATGTCAAATGCCAAATGATAAAGTGCAAATGCAAAATAAATAATAATTTACTTTTTTCAGTTTAAGTTTTTAATTTAAGCTTTTGCATTTTAAATTTAACTTTTGTCATTATCATTTTACATTTTCAATTAGCTTTTTCAATTTTCAATTTGGACATTGAATTTTAATTATGACCTAATTATTCCTAGTAGTTATGAGTAAAATAATAATCTTTTTAATTTAATCTCTCTTCGACTTTTTCTGTTTGGACTTTGCGTTTTCTATTTGGACTTTTAATTTGAAATATGACCAAAGATATCCTCCATAAAGCTGCAGAGACATAAAGCCGTTATCAAGGTGTAGTTCTTCTTGGTGCGTGTGACTGTAGCTCTGCAATGTCCGTAACTGAACTGTGCTCCAGTAAGGGTGCTTTTAATGTGAAGGGGTGGGCTGGTATTTTGTTTTTTAGTTTCTCCTGTTGCTCAAACTGAACACATAAATGCTTTCAGGAAACTAACTGTTGATGCACAACATTAGCCTTAAGTTGTTCTTCAGACCACTTTATTTGGCAAGACTTTTACAAAAGATGATGCTTTTATGTACAAATGACGCATCAACATATTTCTGTAAGATTGTCGGACCTAAACCCCTCATCCAAAATAAAAGATGAAAACAACTTTTGTTAGTTTTGACCATAAAAATGTCTGCAACCGTCAAATAGTTCAGAGTCTGTCTGAACATGTCATTCTTAAACTGTTTTCTGACCTGTCCTCTTCTTAAATGCTCTAGTGCGCAGGCGCCTCTGTGTGTGCTGCCTTTTACGGTTGCTCCACTCTTTTAAATATTTTTGTTATTTAACTTTGTACTTATGGGTTTTTTGTTTGGTGTTGACTTGTTGGTGTCGTGGCCTCCACAAATGTGCTGGTGGAGAGGTTTTTGGTGTTTCTGTTGCTCTGGAGGTACT
>JAVQJD010103003.1:35000-40542 GCA_036023655.1 Nannoperca australis | reverse complement strand
CCCCCCCCCCCCCCCCCCCCCCCCACCCACACCCCCCCCCCGCTGAAAGAGAAAGGGGATGAGAGAGGAGAGGGAACAGAAACAGAGAAAAAAGGGAGTGCATGAGTGCAGGCTGTTGCTAGGTGGAGCAGGCTGATGCTTTGAAGCAGAGATATTTGTAACTACACTTGGAACACACCATGCAAATGCAGAAAACGTGCACAGAGACACACAAAAATACTATAGCATACCTATCTATCAGCCTATTAATGGACTATTAAATACAGCATTCCAAATCATATACACAAAACACAGACACACTGTGGCCCTGTGACTCAAACAGAAGTGTTGAGGTTGGAGCCCACGCACAGCAAAGCAGGGCGAGGTGAGGTTAGAATAAAAACAGTGGAAAGTCAAAGATAGAATAACTGAGGGAGCGGATAAAAGAATGGGAGACAGTAATGAGAACAGATAGAGAGAAGTAAAGTGAAGTAGATAAAGTGAGGGGATTGGAACGTGAGAGTGACAGTGACAAAGGAGAGGATGGGAGGAGATGGTAAGGAGAGGACAAAAAAAAGGACAAAAACAACAACACACAGGCAGAAAAGTGAAGGATTGGAGAGATGGATGAGCACTGTGAGACTGCGAGAAAGTAACAGACGGGAAGGGGATAGGGAGGAAGGGAGGAGAACTGTCTGACAAGTGGTAAAAAGAGAAGAGGAGAGAATCAAAATCAGACACTGAGAAAAGAGAGGAGGTGAAAAAAGACAGATAGCAGTAAAAGCTGCTCATTCAGCTCCCGGAAAAAGGTTGAGTGCAGTACAGTACACCTGCTCTGAGCCCATTACTGTTATTACTGAAGCAGGGAAACAATTGTCTTTTATCTCAAATTAAATGGGATGTAGTTCTGAAAAATGTGAAGAGAAAGGGTACTGTATCTATTTACCTGGAACAATGTATATAATACTGCAGTGGTTTCCAACGTTTTTGGCTAAATAAAAGTTGGAAACCTTAAAATGAAACAATGTCTACTTGTGAACTCCCGTCACCAGTTGCATATACTTACCAGCTGTGACCAGCTCAACCAATGAGTGAATATGCCTTGTATTAGAATATTTGTAAGTGAGTCCAGAAGAAGTACAATAGCCAATGATTTACCATTGGGAGCTATTATGACTACATATAAAAAGCTAAGAAATGTTCAGTAACTAACAAATGACTAACCTAGGCCGCCATGATTGTTTGCCTTCACAATGCAGCTAGTTTATCCATGTCTTTCCGGTGTGTATGAAAGTGGCTGTGGAATGTCATTGTCAACATATGCAGTGAAAGTTTGATGTTGAAACACAGCACTGTCAGTATAAAGGTCCTGTTTGTTGCAGCACAGGCCTAACATCTAGCCTCGGCCTCTAAGACACTCTCAGTCTGAGCTTCTCAGCCCCTCTGTCTGCCACCGTGACATCTTGCCTAGTAACTCTTTGACTTGTGAGTTTACGGGTTTGGCTGAAGTGTAGATTCTGACATTTGGCTGAGAAGGTTGTCGCCGTCAGTTTTTGACTGTAGTATTCGTTCCTGCAGCCTGCAGTCATCTCTGCTGTTTGCCTTCAATAACAACCGGTTTTTGGTGGGATTTCTGGTTAGTGACGTTTGCTAAAACGGTATTTCCAGTCAATAGCACTGACATTGCCATGCTTTTTGTGATGCGCCCTTCTGAAATGATCGAACAAATGATACGTTTGTCCAACATAATTATTTATTGATAGTGTGACGGATTAGTGAATCACCGAACCAACTGTTTATTCAACTACATGTTGTTGATCGTGTCTGCGGTAATATGTGGCTTGTTACAAAGAGCAAGTTTTGCTTTAACATTGATCAATATAGTACTTCATGTCTGTGTAAGGAGAGAAATGATTTGGGGAGAGGTGAAAAGACAACAGAAGAAACAGAGATAGGAACCTGGACGACAAACAGCCTGACTAAAAGAGGACAAGGACCTCTTCCTCCCACCATCTCTGTGAGTCATCACACCCCTGCTCCCACATCTGTCTCAGTGCTTGATCGCAGAGGACACATGCACCCAATAAAACACAGGCTGACACTCATTCTGTGCACAAACACATCCGCGTGTAAGTCCATGCGTGTGAATACACTCAAATGGCCACAGACACGCTTATACCTGCATAGGTGCACACTGGTCTCCGTGCAGGCATTTAGACATAAACATGCACGTGCACAGATGCGCACACGTTTGTTGAAAGCTGAACATCAAGTTGCACACATGAAGACACACACGCACACGCCTATGCACTTGCTGTAGGCCAAAGGGAGTTCACCATGGCAACAGGAGAGTGGGGCAGCAGGATGCAGTCTCTGGCTGACACAGGTGTATGAACAGATAACACTTGCACATGCATAGACACACACACATGCACACACACAACGGGAAAGGGAGGTATAAACTCAAACTGCAGTGACAGCGCACCTCTCCTTTTTTGTTTGTGTATGTTATCTGCGTGTTGTAACAAGTGTGAAGGCAGATTGTGTCTCTTTAAGAGTGAATTAAATATGACTTTCACACAGCACAAAATAATCTTATGTAACTGCAACACAGTCACGGGTATATAACATAAAGCTACTGGATGAATGTAATTTTACTCAAGCCACAAAGTCACATGCAGTGGAAGGATTCCTGAGAAACCAAACCATAACCAGTGTGTGCAACAGACTATATACTGGAAGCTATAAATGTCCTATTGACCAGAACGTCTCAGATATGTGACAGAGCAATAAATGGGCTCACATCCAAAATAATCCTGACCAGATTGATTGTGTTGTCGCTCAGTCACCATCAATCTAAATGACAGAAGACTATTTCCTGGATATCAGCCAGTTTTGTCTGAGAGAGACAGAACAAGGATAAAAGGTGAACTGGTGCGACATGAATATCTGTAATCATTGGAAATAAGGTGCTAGATTTATAGCTGTTCCGTGCTCTGATCTGCAGACACCCAGCTGTCCTAAGCATGCTGCAAACTAGGAGCCTAGCCCATTAGCTAAAACAGCAGCTAACCAATACATGTGTGTTACTTTGGAAATGTTTCAAGAAATTTGTTTTACAGTGAAGTAGGAGCTGTCTGTGAGAATTGCACTGGATATGATGCTGACTTCAGCTCTCTTTTGGCTGACTCGCTTACTTCCTGCAGGCAGATAAAGGAGCAATAAGGAACAGCAAATCATGAAGGAAGACGTTATCTATGTAATGAGAAATATGTACTTAAAAACAAATCTTGGATATTTTACACCAGTATTTATGTTCTCACCACTTCTGTCATCATCTCAATTCTGTTATGCTGTGAGCACACCAAAAGTCCAGTTCAGCACAAAGAGCCTCATCAAAGTAGTTTTTATTTTGTTTTCCTAAGCCCCATAAAACATTTCACTTTCTATTAAAGGAATACACTCATTCACGTCCTTCCCAGGAAAAAGATGAAGACTCGTGTCTGTATGGTTAGTTACCGCCAACAGCCGTTTAGCGTAGCTTAGCACAAGGTCTGAAAACAGTAAAAACAGGTAGTGTCGCTCTGCCCAAGGGTAACAAGCTAATGAGCATATTTCACAAAATGTCAAGTTATTCCTTTAATGAACATAAAGTCTCTTTGACCTTGTGTCCTCAAGGTCACTCCAACCAATAGAGTAAATCAGAAATGAATTGGAAAAGGTCAAGGTCAAGTCAACAGATATTAAACTGTCCTTGGCAAGAGGAACGTCATGTGCGAGTTAAATTGAGTGGTGTTCCACTGTAATGCAACAGGGAGATTGGATATGATGATAGAATGAATCTATTACAACCACAGAATGACTCTGAGACTGCCAGAGAGAATTGGGTCACTGGCTAATTGGACAGAAATACATCAGACCGCCCTATCTGTATACACACACACACACACACACTGTACACACTGCTGGCACACACACACACACACACATTCAGACCTGCATGCACACACATGCCTTTAACAGACTTACAGTATGCTCTTTTGCAAGTCATTACATTTGCACAAACATACATATAGATACAAAGCAGACACACTGATAACACCTGAACACACACAGCAAGGCATTGCTCTATAGAAAGCATGTATAATGATAGATTAGCATTTAATAACCATTTAATCAATTATACCCCATCTCAATGGGATTGCCCAGACAAGACCCAGAGATTTTCATTATGCATGACCAAGTCTGGCACACAGAAACCCACTCACACGTATGCAAGTGCACATCACTCACAGTGATTATAACCTCATATACAGTGTGTGCATGCACGATTCCACGCACCAACACACATGCATGCCATTTCTATGCACCCAGATTTACAGTACAGTAAATGAAAGTGGCTATAAATAGGGTTTGGCAGACACTATCATAATTCTGAATAAATTCAGGAAAACTGTTCACCCCTGAGATTCTCTGTTGCAGGGCAGAAAATAGTGGTGGGGGGGTGTAAAGCTATAGAAAGCAGAGCAGAGCAAGAAGGAAAGAGGAGAGCAAAAGAAATAAGGTTTGGAATAGAGGAGAAGAGCTGAGAAAAGGAGTGCATTGTTTTGCCTGGCGTCATAGTGTGTCTGAGCTTCAGAGGGAGAAAGACAAACAATAACAGCCCTTTTACTAATTCAGGGTGTTTTGCATTTTGCTGTATCATGCTACAATCAGGCAGCTCAGTACTGAAGAAGAAGTAGGAGGAGGGTGGGGAAAAAGGAGAGGGTGTACACACACCACCAAACACACACAAACACACACATACACTTGCATCTTGATGTATTTCATCTCTGGGTGCTGAATAGCATTTGAAGGAGTGATACTTTGATCCATTTGATTTCTGGGGGATTGTAAGATTGTTAGATGGAGATAAAATGAAATGGGAATCATTGAAAATGTGTCAGTGAATGTGTTTGTGTTTTTGCCTTGAGTGTGTGTATGTGTCTCTCCTCCTCTTTATCTCACATGTTTTGTCAATTCCCCGCAGTAAGAAGCGCTTCTTAAGAAGCACTTCTTACTGTACAGTTTTCTAATATCTTTTTCCTCCTGCACCCTTCCTCGTTTCCTTCTTTCCTTCCTCCTTTTCTTCTTACCTTCATCCTTTTCCATTTAGATGTAGCATATTGATAAATCAATTCCATCCAGAATAATATTCTTTGAAGCTCTCGCACTATGGCAGCAAGCATTAATATTAACTGTAGTTCAGAGTTAAATAAGGCATTATTTAATGATTGAATGAATGATTTATAACACATGCACAGGTTCTTATTCTCTGTTCAAAGAACAAAAAAATACTAAAACAAACGTCAATATGATTTGAAAACTACAACATCATGCAGATTGAGTAAGTGAACATACTGTATTTCGACATTCTGCACTTGAACGTCACAGGTCATAAAGAGCTTTAAAGGCCTGGTCACAGCAGCATCCGAAACAGCAAAAGAATCCTGTTGAATTTCAGTTGATTCCAACGGAATTGCAGCAATTACTGTGAATTCCCCCATGGAGGCAAAGTCAATCC
>JAVQJD010103003.1:0-30000 GCA_036023655.1 Nannoperca australis | reverse complement strand
TGCTGATGGGTAATAACTGAGTGGGTTAATGGGTTTTCCTATTAAGATATATTCTACTTAACTGAAGGTCCATCATTCAATATATGAATAACATGGGTTTTTTTTTTCCTGGTACTGATGCGTCGTCTGTGCTATAGGAGCAGTGTCTTCCACCAGCAACTAGCTGCCGAGTGATCCTAGTGTATTTGGATTAGCAAGCATTATGATGACCTTGATTGGGACTGGCCGGCATCAATAGAGCATGTCCATCGACCAGTCACAGTGTGTACTAGGAGTTTCTCTCTATTGACAAAGGCAGATTAACCAAAACTGAAAGATAGCCGAGCCTGCTTTCAGGCTGCCCCTGATTTGAATTCATTTTAACTCTGTGTCTAAACGTGTTATCAGGTCACTGCACTTAGTAGTTAAGGCTAACTGGAAAAGTCTGCTTATTACTGTTTTGCTTCAGTTGGAGCCACCACAGGCCAAGACAAGGCCAGGGGTTGACTCACCATCTGGAATACTAGGAGTTTTCTCAGGAGGCTGGTCAATAAGTGAAAGAACATTTGTACAATTTCTGTATGTTGCTGACCGTCTTGTCGGCTACATCAAATGTGTTGGTTCATCTTTTCTCCTTCTAGAACTTCATTTTGATATTTGGTATTGGTGTATTGCAGCTTTCATATGCTACAAACTGCAAATAAAATAATATTCTTTGTAATCTGTCATCCAACCACCTGAACATCATATGCTGCCAGCTGTATGAGAATAATGAGTGTAATGTGAGAACAAAAGGGTCAAGTATCTGTGGGTTGGTTGTGATGGGCCAGCCACTGTTACCGGTAGTTACAACATTTTAAATGCACAACACAGATACTTGGGTTTGATATTTTAAGCTGTTAAATTAAACACGTGGGAGATGAGTATGCACACTCTGCTAATCTCATTGTTTAATGAAGTCATTGAGTGGAGGGGTCTATTGTCACTCAGCATCTCATCAAATCAACATAAGATGTTTTAATTTTGTGACTTGTGAAAAGTTTCATCACATGGTTTCTCTCTTTCATGGGCAAAATGTTGCTTTTGCATAAATGAGCAGTATAAGACATTGACTTACAAAAAAACAAAAAACAGATGCAGTGTCTTTTCCTAAGGCGTAGCCTGCAGCCTGTTTTTGCTGCTGCTTACAGTCTCACAGCCACTGTACTGTAGCTAGATTACATTTTAATGACACTCATGTGTATGTTTTAATTTGTTCCTGCAACATCATTTGCCCTTTTGGTGTCCCGTGTAGTCAGGAGTAATGGTTTAGCACAAGAGTCAGTGATTGTTCAGTTCTGCTTCTGCTTATTTGGAACCTTTGTGAGGCCATGCAGAAAACAATGAATAGGATCAAATGTATGCATACAGCTGGATTTTTAACAGGTTCTCAACTAAAGGAAGAGATTGCATTACAGTGTGTTGGGTGTGTTGGTGTTTGGTGACCCTTACAGGGAAGTCAAAGGTCACAGGTCAAATACAGTATAGAATTATGTCCAATGAGTAAAGAAAACTGACTTCTGATGTCAACAACAAATTAGCCTTCAATTTAAATGGACATACAGCTACTCTACCCACCTCTATAACCACTGAAAAACAAAGATTCACTGAAAGAAAGTATGAAAGTGACCACCTCCATACAAATTGTATGCAAATACAACCTGAGCATGCAGCATCTGCATCCTCTTAAACATTCAGCAGCACTGCAGGGAGCAGTAACTAAGGAGGGGCTGCATTTCATAGCTGACCCTGAAGTACAAAGCTGAGGCACATTCACAGAGGAGCAAAACAGATGCAGAGGACAAGAAAGAAAGGGACAGAATAGGAGAGTGGAAAAGGCTGAAGGAAAGAGAGTTGTTTGCTAAATTGAAAGGAGAAAGAAAGATGACCGAAGGCAGATGGAAAGAAAGACAAATGAGGAAGCGATTGTTGTTCTAATAAGCAGATACAAGGCATAAACATTAGCTCCTTGGGGATAGAAATGTTAGATACGCATCACGCTAATTATTTATAAAGTGACAGACACCTTCAGGAAATTACCTGTAAGGAAATGCATAAGAGTGCAGCATGTACAATTTACATTAATTTTGAAGCAGTCATTTTAATGACAGTCATTCTGGTTTACCTGAACTAATGATCGGTTCACAACAAGAGATTTAAAAAGTATTTTGGTCATTTGTGAATAATGTTCCAACAGAGGCTCGCCTACGGTCACTCATTGTTTTAAATCAGACAAGAAGTCAATTTTGATAAATAGGAAGCCCGCAGAAAATAAATACTGTCATGATTCTCATTTTTAGATCACAGGAACAGTGAACTCTAGACTGTTTTTAATAAATGATCAATTTAGTGATTTATTGATTTTATTCATGCTAAAGTAGATTAAAAGACCAGCACACAACTATTTGCACCTAATCAAGAAAATACACAATTCATTAATTATAATAAACAAGTAGGCATACACATCTTGTGTGACCTCTTCCTAACCCACCTCGTAGCTTTTCCTGCAGAAGAAATATAGACAGAAACATCCCTGTTTCAGAGTGAAACATTCAAGAAAATCCACAAGAGAGCTTCTTTTGTTAACCCAGGCTGCCATGGGACCTCATTAGGGGACAAGGTTTTGTTTTGTGTTTTTCCATCTTGACATACATCTTCATTTTCTGTAGCAACTTTCTTTTAGAGTTGTGAGGTATTTTGACATGATAGAGTTGAAGACAGTGTCTTATTTCCATATGCAAGCTGTTGTTATGTTCATCAAAGACACAAGTTGTGCCAACAATAGGCTTTATAGAGCAAGAACAGAGGTACCTCTCGCTCTGAAAGCAATACTTAATGAAAAAGTGGGTTTATAAAATAAAACAAACAATTTGTAAATGTTTAAAAGTTATTGCAGTTATTGATTATAATGTAATAAAAATAAAATTGTCATTCTTTCACCAGCTCCTAGAAAAAAAGCTCCACTTCCTCTATGTTTTCCAAAGAAGGTGTTTCGGAAAGCAAATGTCAAAAAGATTACATGAACTGAATCTATTAATGACATTGAAATGTTGCAGAAAATCACTTCAACTCATCTATTTTTTTGGGAGGCATTTCTTCTGGAGGGCTGGAACCTATCCCCAGCATGCATTGGGTAAGAAATAGGAAACACCCAGAGAGGTTGCAAGTCTGTCACAGGCTAACACATATTGACGGACAAACACATTCAAACTAACAATTTACAGTTTCCAATTCACAGAACCTGCCACTGGAAACTAGAGCACAGTCGACGAACAACATGCAAACGCCACGAAGAAGAAACATCAAAGTACCCATAAGGTCAGAGGTCAGCTAAAGCCGCGGTGCAACAGACACATCACCTGCTGCTTTTTCCTGTTTACCTCTTGGCTGTTAATAGACAACATCCTCTGCTCTACTTTCACTGGATGTTTACACATCCACACACACAGCACTGACCTGACCCATCACACAACCCACTGATAACTCTCAATCTCAAGCTCCCTCTCCCTCTCCCACTTTTCCATTTCCCTTTCAACAGTATTCTCTCTCTCTCTCTCTCTCTCTCTCTCTCTCTCTCTCTCTCTCTCTCTCTCACTCACTCTCTATCACTGTCTCTGCCTGTTTCTCTTTAACTGTCTGTGAGTGGGCAAAGAAAAAGACAGACAGGGATCGTACGAAAACACAGCAGAGAGAGAAAAAACAGGCTGAGGGGAATTCACAGACAGACCAAGGGCAGAGACAGTGAGAGACAAGGAGCATCATCAGTGATCCATGTCTATATCACTACAGGTCTAATAGATACCCCAGCCGGTGGCAGGCTGGACCAATCAGAGCATGACACACGTTCATAGAGTCTGTATCCCATGGCTACAATCTCCCAGACCCCCCTACAGCGTGCAGAGGATGGTAAACAAAATGGACGGGATGCACAAAGGCTCACAATACACAGCCCATAGTAGTGTCTGTCTGCCTGTGTCTTTACCTTCTTTTTCTCCACTCCTGGGAAAGTAGTCCCACCATGAAACAGACCTCACCGGAGAACCAACCACAGGCGAGCAAAATTAAACCATGCCATCTTCTGCTGCTGCTGCTGCGCTGACTGTCTAGACTGAGAGAGGTGGAGATGTCCACATTACAAAGCCCCAGGCAGACAGAAGACAGAGACCGCCTTGCAACAGGTACACAGAGGGCAACTGGAGTGCTGGACTGAGTTATCTAACTGGGTTTGCTCTGAGCTAAACATGCAGAGGAGAGGAGAGGTGGAAAATAAAGGGTGGGGGTTGGAGGGAAAGTAATTAGGATGAGCAATGGCCAAAGTGGGAACAAAAGACTTGTAGCTTGTAACTGTCAGAGTAAGTTGACAAGACAGTAAGGAGTGGCTAGAATGGGGAGATTAATATGGGAGAATTTTACAACTATCTGACTGAAGAGGAAGGCATAAGTCGAAAAGGTCAAATGGGGTTTGGACAAAAGGAAAAAAAGTTATCTTTCTATTGGAACTGTTTCTATCTCTCTGGAATATATTGTAATAACATTCAGCGGACACAGTGCTTCGGAGCACTATCCTACCAGTGCTGAGAGACAGTGATTACAGGTTTAAAATAATTTAATGATGTAAGCTTTAAGATTTCCGTCGTGGTTGGTTTGGTAACACCCATGTTGTTTTATGATGCATTTCTGATGCATGATCGCAGTTAGCATTGCGTCTCCTGATTTTGCTTCACAATAAAAGCCACCCCGTGTTTCACCAGTTGAATGTTTTTAATGTGAAGCCGCAGAAGGACTAAATGTTTGATTCTTGCATTAGCAGTAACTTAATACAACTCTGATACAGCTGTGGAAGTGTGAAATAAAATAAAAGAACAGTAACGCTCCTTTGAGAGTGGAAAGGCAATTTGAATCCAGCATGGGAAAGGAGGACTCTGCCACTAACAATGAAAACTACGATATAGGGGTTATTTAAGAAGTTAAATACCTTGACTTGTTATTGATGAAAAAATAGACAATGTTATCATAAAAAAAGATCTGAAATGGAAGTCTTAACTAATCTATCTTTACTGCACAGCACTTAAGGCTGGAACTGTAGCTCAAGTTTTGAGGGAACCTCTGAATTGTCACGAAGAGTTACGTGTGCTTCCATCCAAACCTTAGCAGTCATGACAAAAATGCTCATTGCCATTTATTTTTCTATCTTAGCTTGAACATACAAAATATATGAACATTTTCCAGTTGTCTGTAGTGATTTTTCACAAAATCAAATATCAAAATAAAAACAGAGAACTTGTGTGAACTTTAAGTAGAGGAAGAAAGGGTGAAAGAGTATGGGGTGAAAAGTGTAGTAAAAGGGACTGGATGGGGGGCATTACAACACTGCAGTTGTGTGAAGAATATAATAGATTCTGCTGAAAAGAGGTAAAAGTTATGTGGTGGGCAATAAGTGGGTTAAGAGGTGAAAAAGAGGGGCAAATGAAGGTTAGAGTGAGGTTGAAGAGATGTAAAAAGGGAGGAGGAGGTGGTGAGAGGGTTATTTAAGATGACAAGGTTAAAAGGAGGGTCACTAAGGTTACTGCAGAGAGAAGCACAGAGCTGAAACGAGAGAGGAGGAGAGGATAAGTGGGAGAATGAGATGGGTGTATAGGGGTGGTGAAGGCACAGATTAATTATACTAGTAGATCCACTGGGACTCACATAGGAGAGTATAAGAGACAAGAGAAGGGAACGAGTAGAGAAGTTAGAAGAGGAGAGGAAAAGGGTGAGGACAGTTGAAAGACTTAAACAATAGCACTATCTAAGAAGTATTAAATGAATATATTATATTGCCATCAGACTTGGAGAAGATGTGGTTCATAAAATTATAGTGGAGGAGAGGCAGCGACTGAATACAAGATGGAGTGTGAGGGCGAGTCAGACATAAATGAATTACAATATCAGGAGGAGAGGAAGGGAGGGAGCCTTTAGAGGAGAGGAGAGGGAAGGGTAAGACGAGGTGAGGCAGGATAAGTCAAGGTGTTGTGTTGCTGTGTGACCGGGTGAGCTCCGGAGGGTCTCCAGGTTGCACAGAATTCCTAATGAGGGAGAAACTGCAAAAAAGAGCCTGAAGCACTCCCGGGAATAGTGCAAACCTCCTACTGGGAGGCCAGATCTTTATCCTCTCCCTCTCTTCCTCCTACCATTTCTGGAGGAAGCACGTATTCTCTCTCTCTCTCTCTCTCTCTCTCTCTCTCTCTCACACACACACACAAACACACACACATTACCCTACCCAAGCTGACCATACGAGACAATGCGAGAGCATGGGGCCAGCGGTCCATTCAATAATGGCTCAAATTGGAGGAAATGGGTTCTGAAATTACATTTTCAGAGGTTCTCATTTTAAGTGCATGACTGCAGATTCACATTCATTTCCTGCGGGACTCGGTCAAGCATCACATCAATCAAACATCACACAGCTTCATCTTACAGCCAGTCGTAAACTGTAATGAGCATAACAGGACATATCTGATGACAAAATGTTTTTGTATGCAATTGAGGAGAGTCTGGCAAGCACCTAATATGGTTTCAGTTTTGTACATTTACAAGAGCCTGAAGTATACGGTCTCCAACCCAATTAAATAAACGTGTTCAGATTTCAGGCTTTAAATGGCGTTATCTCATATTATTGACAAACAACAACTAGCTGAATCCTCCAGTGTTAACATTTTAAATCAGCATACAGTGATGAGAATAAAAGAGGTGCAAGGCCACGGTGCACACACAATGTATCGTGGCTACACATCTGAAGTCTCTTGCATTTGCCACACTGGCCATCATTGATGCACACATATAACCACTAAGCATTAAAATGCACTCCATGCAAAACTGTAATATTTTCTTTCTGTGAATGAAAACATCACTGAGTCAGAGGGGCCCACCCAAACCAGGGGGGACTGTGTCACACTGCTGCCATCTGGTGTTTGAGCAGGAGGAAACAATGTTTTGAAAATAGGATTTGTGGAAAAGCAGTTCTAAAGTGTACATAAAGTGTAAATGGGATGATGTACTTTTATGTCAAGAAGTTAAAATGCACAAAACATACAGAGGGAGACAAAGAGAACAGGCCGGCTGTCTGTGGGACATAAACTCAAGGTCCACAGCGTTTTATCTTAGGAACATGGAGACTCAAACTCACTGACAAGCAGATGTTTTGCTGATGGACACACTTAAGATGAAAGAAAATGTAGTAATGATTGCATGAAGAGCACCAACGTCTAACAAACTAAGTTATGGACTGAAATACAGGAATTTTATTTGGTGGCACTGACGCACACCAGACAGTTTATCAGTACAAAGGCAGGACAATGAAATCCAGCACAAAGAGAAAATGAGCACGTTTCATTGTTTGACTTCTATTCAGTAAATAATAGACAGTTTCTGTCTGGAAGTTATCTGAATAAAAGGCAGTAATAAGACACTTGGATATGGTTAGTTTCTGTTGCCACCACCCAAGAGATTGCAAGATAATTTAGACACAAATTTATTTTTTAATCTGAATTACAAATGTATTAACACATTTATTTGTGTCATTCCCCTAACTTTCGTCTCGTGAAACATTTGTCAGGTTCTCTGTGGCCTCTGATAAATTGAATGAAACTGTATAATAGCACTAATATGATATATGAGGCAGCACTTTCCTCTTCTAGCTCAGCTGCTGGCCCAAATTAGGTTCAGAATGAAGCTGACTGGCTTCGCGGCACAGAATGATTCCAAAACCTTGAGGAAACTCATTTGTCTGTGTGAGTCGTCGTTGTCAGGCCTGTTTTAATGCTGAGTGTCATACAATACCTTGCCTCTAACTTACATGCAATGTGTTTTAGAATAATGAAACTGGTTATTTATATAAACATTTAAATGTGTGGTCTCATGGTGTCATTTTGAAATGTGTGTGTGTATGTGTGAGTGAGTGTGAGAGAGATGTCAGTTAGCATATAGTGTATAGGCAATGCTGTATTTGACCCAAACTGAAAATGGGTCCTGCTTTCTGTGCTGCGTAACGACAGAGTGGGTTCATGCTGGAGTTCATAGTGTTAGAATGACAGTAAACCACGCAGAGGCACACTGTTATCTCTGTGAACCAGAAAGACCACTGATATCTCTATTTCCTCTTTCACTCACACACACTATATGCTCATGTATTCATGCACACAGACAAACATAGACATCACGCAGGCAGAGACATTCACTAAAGCACACACAGAGAAAAATTTGGGGCACACAAAACTCTTACAGCACAAAGTGCAAACACATACTGTTAAATATACACTGTGAAACCATGAAAGACTGTTAAAAGATGTAGAATACAACCGCCCACCCCCCAAAAAAAGCATACATTCTGATTGGGCACACAGCACCAACAAAAACATTAATGCGTGCATTCAGCACAGCACCCGGTCAGAGCTAAACCAATGAGACACATCTCAAGAACAGATGAGTGAAGTTACAACACCACACAGCACCATGTCACACACAGGCTCACCTAACAGCCTCTGAAGAAAAAACACTCTTATCTACAGTATCACTCTCTATTTCAGTCACATACTCAGTGGTGCCCCTCTGTTGTCATCCAGATGTACTGCAAGTATTCTTATCTGTATATGAACTTATTGTATGAGGCTATGCGAAGGGATATCTACCCCTCAGCTACAGGTTTTCTTGCAGGGTAATGTTGGGGAGCAATCTTCTCATTGAAGCCATGGTCTCATATGGAAATTTACGGAACACATATGAAATAGGAATGATTTATTTCTCATTTTAAACATGTCATTTCACAATTTGTTTAAAACTCATGAAAGTGAAACAGCTGAAAGGTAGTAAGCAGTACACCAAAAGAGGAAGTGGTCAGAGACACCGTGAATAGACTGCATCTACTCCATGAAGAATGCATTGATGCATTCATTTTAATTTCTCCACTTAAAACTGTCACTTCAATTAAATGTGAACACATGATGCAGGCTATCTATGGTCCATCTTTAGTCAGGCAGGTCTACGTAGGCTACTTATGACGGGTGATTTATTAATTCTGATGAAAGATGATGGATTAGTTTACTACATTTTTAATTTTACAAATGAGTTTAGTGTGGACCGATATTGGCCTATCATCGCAGCGGCGTGTTCTGCTGTAATTATCATTAATGACTCGTAATTAAAACAGCGTCGGGAAGTCGCAGGGGGACGTGAGCTCAATTAATAACCGCATCAGAGCCGAAACGTCCCGTCTCCACCACAGCGTTCCATACTACAGCTACACCGCCTCCTCCACCAGCGTCTCTCTTGTGCTGCCTTCGAGTTCTACTGGAAATTTGGAAACTGCAAAAGGCGACCCAGAGCAACTGCATGTACATAATGTAGTATGACCTTTTTTTTTTTTTTTTACTTCAGTAGCACTGGATTATACATCTCTCATACGACACACCTGTACTATAGCTTAATTCACTGTAAATACTACTGAATCTATCATGTTCTCTATGTTTTTAAATAGAATACTAATATACCTGTGAAAATACTATTAAATTGACTATTTTTGTTTGTATTGTGCCCGTGCACGAGTAAACACATGTACACGCGAGTAAACACTAAACTTTAGTTTGTTTAACCTACAAGAAAACTCCACAGGGGCGTCTCAGGCTGACTCCACAAAACGTTTTTTCCCCACAGAGCAGTGAATGCAGCAGTCACTGTGCACAGTGCAGGAGATGCTCGCAGGCTGCCGCAGCGGAACACAACAGAAAACAACGTGCAGGAAGATGGCAACTAGATCCCCCCGGACAGAGTGAGGCTGATCATGGCCAGTCGGTGGCGAGGTGCTCCTCGCAGCCGCTCCGGAGACCCCGCCGGTGGCCCCAAAACGACGCTAATGCCTCGCCAAGAGGAACCGTCCGGAGACGGCGAGGACGCGGCGGAGTCGGTGCGGGAGCTGCCGCGATGGATGCTGCTTTACTTCTACGGGATGCACGGCGTGACTCTGGATGTGATGCTCTCGTCGTTGCAGGGGGTTTTGAATTATCGGGACCCTAAACTGGTGGGGTTTTCCTCTCCGTATCTTTGCATTATGCATTCACTGACCCACTTTGCGCTGGAGAAGATCTACTCACAGAAGAGGTGTTTCCGAGGTCGGCCTGTGGTGTTTCATCTCGTTTTCTACCCGTCTGTCTACATTGGGCTGCAGATCCTGATCGGGAACATTAACACTTTGACCGAGCAGGTGAGGGTGGTGTCTGGCACGCAGCTGGCAGTGCACTACATCCTGGCTCTCTATTTCGCCAAGGTGTTTCACAGAGGACTGTTAAGGCTGCAGTATCACCCCTCCTGCCCCGCCGCCCCCCCGAGCAAACCCGGCCCGGAGGACAGCGGTCATGATCGGGGGCCTCCTCGCAGCCTCCCGGGCTTTGTGCGCTTCTTGTTCTTCGGGATGCACGGCTTTCTGGACGAGGTGCTCTTCACCTCCATTTTCAACCTCGTGGAGAAGTCTGACCGGACCCTCAGCGGCCACACGTCCCTGTGGTCTTTCCTGATGTACGGGAGCTGCAGCTTCGTGGTGGAAAAGCTCTACCTTCACCTGCACTTCAGCAGAGGCTGGGGGACGTGGCGGCGGCTCCCCATCTACATCTGCTTCATCTACACCTGGGAGTTCTCCTGGGGTCTGGTACTGAGGCAGTTCGACGCCTGTTCCTGGGACTACTCCCATTATCCTCACAACTTCATGGGGCTGATCACCCTCCTCTACTTGCCAGGCTGGGTCTGCCTCAGTCTGTATCAGGACGTGCTGTCTAACGTCCTGCTGAGAATCAAGTGCACCAAAGACATACATGAGTTGAGTGGGAAGGATGGAGAGGTCAATGGACAGCTGGAGTCAAAGAAACTACTTTAACTTTTTATTTTGGGGGTTTTAACTTCTAGGGTCTGGATCACTTTAGATTAATGAAGAAAGAAGGAGGCATTATTTTATCCTAATAAACAGAAGATAAGTTGATATGCGCCAAGAAGAGGTTACATTTTATCATGTGGAACCAGGTTGGCCTTTCAACTCAAATCATGGTATAAATAGATCTTGGGTTCAGCATTTATCCACATATCAAAGTATTTAAGATCATTACTTTGACTCTTTGGACAGTTGGCCAGCAACATGTTGCCTTGACAAGTTGCAGCAGATGTTCAGATGTTGAATATAGGATACATTTAGTTCAGGGTCCTTTTATTTTTGACTCTGGACACTTGTTAATATGCAGATGAGACATTTTCCAGATTATATTTCTGGGTCCAGTAATAAAAATTAAAACACAACTAAAGGACCCTGGATTGTTTAACAAAACGATTTAAATCCAGTTTATCTACTGCCATTTTTATCTGATGTAAAATACAGTTGTAATATGGATATTTTACAAGTCTTCATGACTTTGGAAGTGTGAATATTCCATTTTAGTTTTTTTATTGATTGCAGTGACAGACTTGCCATCTTATACTTTACATTCAGTGTGGCAGGTCTGAGTTGGCTCAATCTTGTCATTTACATAATTTTGCATCAGCATGCTTGAACTGTAGCTCATATTTGCATGCTAAAAAGGACATATAACATAAAATGTGGAAGGTTTTGTTTCAAAAGGTTTATGGTTTAGCTTTTGTTCACCAAAATACATGTATTGCAACGTAATATTCAAAACTCAGTATTTTCAAGACAAAGACAGAAACAGCTGTTAAGAGGACAGTGTCTATTGTTCCATCTTCTGTTTTTAAATGTTCATCTGTTTTTGATTTATTGTTAATTTACATTTTGAAACATACCTCCTATTTTCACACAGCTTGTTATATAGATATAATAATAATATGACCCTCCCGAGTAATGCATGGAAACTTTTAGAGATAAACCCAGTAATATATGTAGCAAGAAAACCTTTAGCTGAATGGATACGAGGAGCTAAGTGAGATTTTACTGTGAATCTTTCATGAACCAAACGTTATGTTGCTGGAGTGCCTTCCCGTGCAGACGAAGTCAACCAGACTCAAACAAAAAAAACAAGGCTTGGTGTCCGTGAGGTTTCTCTTTTTATATATGAAGCACAGCAGCATTTTGCATATCATAATAAAAATGTCTTAACCTTCAGCACTAATGACGATCTCAGTCAGTGAGGTTGCATTTGTTCCGTTATCAGATGAACATTGACTCCATCGCTAAATGATGGGTGTTAAAAAACTACAGCGGATCAAATTTAGAGATTTCTATTTCCAACACAAACGGGAAAATGGTTGTCATTGAACAACAAACCATTCATCTAATTCAGGGGCACTGTGCTTTCATTTTGTATAGCTTCTGGTAAGGAATTTGTTAAGAAGGAAAAGGTTTTGTCATTTTCTTCTTACTTTCTAAAAATACTTTGATGTAGCCCCATGCAGCAAGTCATGCGAAGTCAAATTCATTTCTAATTCTAATTCTTTTACTGAGCTTGTTTACAACAAAGTGATAGATATTTTATGTAAAATGCATTTCTTGACAGATGCCACAGTGCCAGAGCTGACACAAAGATCTGTCTCAAAGAAAACATATACAATTTAAATCAACTTGGAGTGAATATATGTGTACAGGCATATTGTGAATCTAGAAGGAATAAGATTAATCTAAATATTCCCTGAATAAACTCCAACTGTGTATGTTTCTGACACCCAAATTTGCTTTATAGTGGTCTTATGCCTTATTAGTACACTAATCTAAGTACCTGGCACTGTGACTAGCAAACTTGTCAACTCTATACAAGTCACTTCGTTAGGTAACTAATCAGCATTTGGAGCTGGTTAAGTGGCTGATAAAGTGATGGATTTGCCCTCAGCTGAAGCTGTTTCACTCATTCAGAGTAGCATTTTAACTTGGTGCCGGAATCAATCCTGTCATATATGACGCTGCCCTTTAATAATTTCTTTATAATTAGATACATATCTTGTGCTAATCACAACTCCAAATTCTGATTATTAACTGATTAAAAGTATGATTAGTATTTTCTGAATGTTTAGATAAGCTTGTGATTTGCCAGATGCAAAGCTTGAATTCATTTGAAATCTGTTCTGCAATATTTTTGTCTGTTTTAAGGGTTCATTGATCCTAGTAACATACTTCAATACAATGCAAAAAGTGATGATTATATGCCCTTGTATGCTGTGGGAGCAACACTGAAAACTGTTGCACATCATTAAATATATTAGCATCATCCACTTTGTATTCTTAAAAGAAGATACCGAACCTTCTTGATTCATCAAATTGTGTCTTGTCTGCACATGTTGAGGAGGGTAATTGGCGCATGTATTGTGTCTTACCGTTTTTCTTTATCACCATAAAGAGGTGTCAAAATTGATTTCAAAACCATTTTAAATTGTATCACAACTGATACTAGCACTGAGCATTTAAAGTGCTAGTGAGCCCTATATGTGGCTTGTGTGTGTGTGTGGTGTTTCTTTGTTCAACTTGGCAGCTAGAGAGGTTCTTAACCATTTGCATTCACTGAACCACAGTCACATGAGAGAATGAATTTGTTTCTTTTTTTCCGAATAACTGTATTTTAATTTAATTTCAATTAAAAAGAAAAAGACCAAACTGCTTTGAGAAAAGATATGGGAGGTTGAAATGAAATGTGCAAATGGCATGTACTGTACAACTTACAATTTTAATGAAATCTGAAATGTTCCTGTGGTGCAACTTGCATTCCTTTATTTCTTTAAACACCATTTACACTAGTCAGCAGAGTTCTGAGCAATTATGTTTCACATTGTATGTTTATAAAATATTACTTGCTCTCCTCATTAAAGAGACCAGGAGAGTCCAGGTAAAGGCTAGAATCTCGTGTTCATTTGCCCACTTCAGTTGTAAAGGAGAAGTGTAAAGAAAATAAAGCGGAGGAGGCAAGCTTAGCAAGAGACATTGTGCAATAAGGAGGAAGACACAAACAACAGATTATATGATAGGTAACGTTGGTTTCTTGCCAAAAAACATACCAGTTCCTGGTACACTCAAACACTATTTGTGTTGACTGTCTCTACTGCTTCCTTGTTGAGCTATTTAAATACATGAACCTAATGAAACAAGATAGGCAGGAATCAGCAAAGTTGAACAAAAAGCCCACACTTTGAATTTTTCTGTCTGTGTCCTGAACTTGTAGGGAAATTGTAGATTTCTGATGCTCACTGTGCTTTCTGTTGCATTTTAACACGTGGAACTTTGTTAAGGCAGCGTGTGTTTGTGCGTGTGGTTGGTTGGTTGGTTGCATGGAAGAGACAAACATGCATCATGGCACTGATCTGGTTTACTTGACCTACATAGTCTAAGAGTATACATGCCGTTGTCATAGCTAATAACTGAAGGAACTGACTGAATTGTTTTTGGCCAATATGTGGTTAAACGGGTGTGCAAAACCAACCACCTTGGAGATTATTGTGACACAAGCAAACAAGCAAATCCAGACATGCGTCACATGCTTTCCACCCAGAGGACTCGGGTCAATACACCAATGGCCCACAGTATCTGCTGACAACACCGCACTGGGAATACCATACACTTACTCCTCTATAAAGACTCATTAGCACTCTCCTGCTAAAGTGTACTGCTGTGTACAGACATTAAAACAGGAAGTGAGATGTAGCTGTTTGACAGTTGATTGTAGCATCACCAGTAGCCATCCCTTCTTTAATACAACACTTGGAAAATTAAGCTTATAATGTAGGTTGACTAGTCCAAAGTAACACGTAAGACTCCATTAATCAATAGTTCTTGAATTATGTATCTAATATTATGCTTCTTTTGGTGTTATTCTGCCCCTTAGCGGCCTAGAAATCAATTAATGCAGCTGTGAAGGCCCTGTACACCCGCACACGTGTTTTCAGTTATTATCTGATAAGACCTCCTGTCATGTTGGTGTAGCAAAGCTGGGAATTACAGTATCTTAGGTCAACAAAGCCTGTGTGCTAATAGCAGTGGTGAAGGTAAAAACTGCCCTGCCAATACAACAAAACTTTAAAGACAGTCAGACATGTCACTGTAGGAAAATCACAGGTATAAATAAGAAAATGAACGTTGGCTGAATTCTGTTTCACTGCTTTTGTTACAGGATCCTGGTGTTGCACATGCTAGCTCACTGTCACACTGCCATGTCTTACTGACTTAGAACGCACCACCGTTAATGATATTAGTACCACCTGTGCTTTTCACGAGTGAAAACACCTGTGGGGGTGTACGAAGGAGAGCGCAACCTTTTCATTTGTTGATGTGCTAAAAGCAGCACCTCTTACGCCAGAATAAGAATGCAGTCCAATCACTTAAAACTAGTTAAATTAAGAAAACAACGCACAGTGAAAATCATTTGGTAAATCCCATTTTGAGACAAAAGAGACATTCACTTCATTCACTCATTACCCAGTAATTCTATTTGTATTGTGACAGGCACGTACATCACAGAACCAACAACGCATTGCTCTCTGTCTATTTTAATTTATTTACATACAGTCAAATAATTTACAAATGCCCAGTGGGAATACTATTGTCACAGCTAATACTTACTTCATATAGCACAGTATGTGTTTGTATACGTTTTCTTTGAGATTAGGCAAATCCCAGAATGGTAGCCCAGTCAGTGGTCACATTATGCACGCACATTATATAGATGAGGTTATGCTTCCTGAGTTCTTTTAATCTTGCTGATGATCAGCTGCTAACACACTAATTACTCGATGCAACAAAATGTATTTGTGATGGGCGGCGATAGCAAGAATAAAGGGAATTAATAAAGAATTAAAAGGGTGTTGGTATCCCTGAACTCTTCAAGGAATGTTCTGTAGTAAAAAACTAAGAAAAAGTAAGAATAATTAAGGGGCATTGAAGCAAGTTGGAAACTCCTCAACTAAGCCAGTAACTCCAGGTTCAATAAGGATGCACTGTGATGCAATCAGCTTTTGTGCTTCGGTTGTGAAAAGCTTGCAGTCTTTTCACTTTAATCACTAAAAATGCAAATCACGCTGTGGACTAAACACACAAAGTGTCCAGCACTGGATTGTGAGAGGACTGGGTAATTCACAGGTCTGAATTTACAGAATATTTTGGTTTAAGTGGTGTGTTTCCTGAAAAAAAGAACTTCACGTCAGAAAAAAGAACTGTGACCAAACATTTTGATTAAAAGCTTATCTTTCATGCTCTTTTCAACATTGTCCTTAGTAATACTGGCTTGTTGCGTATCATCCAACATGGATTTATTCAGAGTGTGAGTCTTTTGGAGCAGCCCTTGTTTCTCATTATATATTAGGACCTTGGCTAGCTCTCTGTATGTCCTGGGAGAGCAGCTCAGTCCTTTGTAGCACTGAGAGGTAAACATTCTGCTCAGAGACTTCAGGTCTGTGAAGGTAGGTCTCCCCAGGACAAGGTAGCGTTTCTGAACATGCAAGACCCTGAAATTCTCAGGGTTTAGGTGGAGGTAGTGATTGGAATTGAAGTTTTTTCTGACACAGCGCCCATTCCCTTGACACAGGAAGTAGCTACAAAGCTGGGCTGCTACGGTGACATTGGTGATGTAAGGGTTAAGGGTGGAGGAGAGGTAGGATGAGAGGGCTTCACAAGAAGTCTGGAGAGCAAAGGAAAGAAAGAAGAGGAATGTGTTCAAGTAAAAATATACTCTGTGCATGCATATTTTTGGAAATTCTAAATTGGCTATCTTGCCCAGAGATAGATCTGTCTGTTTAATATGAAGCTGAGGCCAGGAGACAGTTAGCTTAGTTTGGCGTTAAGACTGGAAACAGGTTTAAACAGTTCTGGATCTGTCCAACATGTTATATCTCATTACTGTTACTATTATCCTGTGAAAAATCCTGTGCCAGACTGTTTCTTCAGGAAGTCACTGCTACCGGCCAAGTAATAGACCAGCACTAAGATAACATCCGAAAGACCACAACTTGTTGTTTACACTTTTGTACAGCTGAAACAAACAAGGTATACGTTGTTAATTAGTGAACTTAAGAGTTGTTGGTAGATATATTTTGTTACCTTTAGACAGAGATAGACTAGCTGCTTTTAGTCATTATGCTAAGCTAAGATAACCAGCTTCTGACTCTAGCATTAGATTGAACAGACAGACATGAGAGTGGTATCTTTTTTTTTTCATTTAACTCTCAGCATTAAAATGTGAATAAGCATATTTCCCAAAATGTCACCTATTTCTTGAAAAGAACATTGTTTTTACAGGTTGTCATGTGTCAGTCAAGTAAATATAGAAGATTATTAATTGAAGTGAAAAAGACAAGTTAAAGAAAGATGGATGCACAAACAATTACAGTATTTCATCATAAAACAACAACACTGAATAATACTCATTAAATAAATATATCTAACTAAATATATTAATTAACTTGAATTTATGTGGTAACGTCTCTTTCTAAAATCATCCAGTAAAAGTCACTAACATCAAACTAATCTTGGCTTCCCTGCCACAGATTAACTAATAATGACAAACAACCAACCACCACGCTCCATCAGTACCTGTGCCACTGAGGTATTGTCAGTCAGTCACATTGACGAGCAGACTCCTATATCATCTAATTGAACACATTGTCTCTGGTCTGACTACCTGTCATCAATGCACTGTCATGTCTTTCAGCAGTCCAGTGGAGGTCTGCGGGGTGATGTTACCTGGTCATCATAGTCAGCACTAGCCCCCCACAGCACAGCGCCAGACACTCCCACTGCTGCACTCTCGCCAATGGTGCTGACCAAGTCTCCCTGGACACAAATTGTAAAATATGTTCATTATTTCCTTTGTACAGATACACAGAAACCACCACTGGAATTCACAAATGAAACAAACAACAATCGTGTATGCATGTATGGAGCGCAGACGTTTACACTGTTCTTATTTCCCCACAAGGTGAGAAGGGAGGATAAGGGTTACGCCCTCCAGTGAGGGTTACCACCTGAGCAGGATGTTATTACACCCAGAAACCAAACTCCTCTTAAAACTGGACCTCAGGCTGGAAACACCTCACTGCTGGGTTAAAGAAGTAACTTAAGATGTATCCAATTTAATCAAGTGTCACAAGACACACAATGAGTTGTTTTCCAAAATGTAATCTATTTGAATTTATTTAGTAAAGTTAGTGAGTGTTTGTTATTAATAAATGTCTCCCAATGACTGCAGCATGTTTTAAACAAATCACTATTTAAATTACTCTCATTTACCTGGCTGAGGAAGCGTCTGTTCTGGTCAACAAAGACAGGTCGCATGTAAACAAACACAGGTGAGGTGCCACTGTGTTTGGGCAGGGCAGATACTCTCAAAGTTTCCTTGACACGGTTTCTCACCATCAGGGTGGCTCTGGGGTTGTCTGCCATAGAGACCTGAAACAGGGGGAATTTAAATTCTAGGAATAAGATTAGGGATAACTATTGCTCTACAATCTAACCCACCTGCAGGTAGATACAGGGGTAGAGGGCAGTGCTGGACTCCCACAGCCAGAGCAGCTCATCATTCTGCCTCCTCACTTCCTTGGAGCATTGGCCCGTGTAGTCTGGTTTCTCCCAGCCATAATTGTAGCAGTTTGGAAACAGGTAGAAGCCCCAGAGGTAATTGGGTCTCATACTTCTGCCCATTGCCAACATCCCTGACATAAAACTCCTAGCTGCCGCCTAAAATGGAAAGAAAGAAGGAAGAACAATAATTGTTCATTAACATTTAATAGCTGTTCAGAGTAATATAATTTGTTTTATGAAACTTCACACAATTCTTTCTGACCTGGAACTGTTGTTTGGCTATCTCCGTGGCCTGCTGCATTGTGAGGGAGGGGTTTGTCTGCATAACACGGGCGACAGATAAAGTCTGGTAGATTTTCTTAGTGCCCCAGTTTCTTTCCCATAGGGGGCGCCATTCCTCCCAGTCTATCACAGCCAAGCCTCTGCTTGTCCTGGAGGGAAGACGGGAGTGCAAAGACTGAGCATCAAAGGTGTCAAACACAAAAGGGTGATTTTTTTTTATTTGAGGTGGAAGGCTCACTTGGATGGGATGTAGTAGTTAATATCTGCTCTGGCCTTGTACAAGCTGGCTTTGAGGTTACCCCTCTGAGGGATGCCGCCATTGAACTGTTTCCTACTGGTGAGGTCTACATGGGGGTAAAGACCCAATCGGTCTGTGTAGAACAGAGACAGGAACTGGCCTGGGACCTGCAGCAGAAACATGATGAAGTGAAGCAACTTGTGAATTGCCCTCAAATAAGTATAAGATGACATTTCAAGGAGAAGAACAGCTTTATAACCTCCAGTGAAAGAGGTCGTCTTCCTACATGGACATTAATCTGTAGATATTTAGGTATCTTACTTTAAAATTTAATTTAAATAAATTTGCAGTTTGCTCAGAAGTTAATAAAATTGTAGGTAAAAAGTTATCAGCAAAATGAATATTAAAAATAGTTAAATTAGCAACTGTCTTGTAAATGGTTAATAGCTTTATGTAAAGTTATTTTGCAGCTATAGGTTTGAATGTAAATAAAATCCCTAATTTTCAACAGAAAACATAAAAATATTTGTGCCCTCACCTTAGCAGGTGTGGCCACTCCTTTAAAGGGTGAGGTGTCCAGTGAGATGTTGTACCTGTTACACACCAGATCAGGGATGTTCCAACTAACAATGAAAGGCTGGTGCTCAAACAGCGGGCCTGTGGTGTGGGGAAGAGAAGGAGGCAGAAGTGGTCCCGGCTGAAGGTGGGTTGCATCTTCTGGAGGAGACGCCAAGGTTTTGGGGAGAGTGATGGGTGAAGCTTTGCCAGGAGGAGGTGATGAGATTTTGGAGGTCAAAGGCCAGAACGCTGTGAAAAAGGACAATGCTGGAACAGGAGAGGGACGCAGATTGTGTGGAGCAGTTTGAGGTGGAGAGGACGATGGCAAACTTGTTCGAAGTAAAGTAGAGTTGGAGGGGGGAAATTGTTTACCAGCGTGAAGAGAAAGTTTTTCAGAAGACACAGGACACAGAGTCATTTTGGACAAATGACATGCTAGGTTTTTGTGCAGAGGTGGTCTTGTGGTTTTGAGGGATATCAGGCGTTTGCAGGGGTGAGGTAGCAAGCTGGAGGTATTAGTGCAGGCTTTTTTGCCAAACTGAGGGGGAAATGGTTTTGTAGCAGCTGAGTGTGAGGATATGAGGAGGTCTCTGGGGGATGTTTGGTCAAAGAGTGTAGCTGACATTGATTTAGAGGAATACAGCGTTGTAATCGCGGGTTTCTGCAAAGACATTGGGCTAACGGTGGAGGTGATTGATTTTAGGATTGCAGGAGGGGTGAAAGTGTTGGAAACGGTTGATATGTTTCCGTTACCAACAGGAGGGGTCGTGGCTTTCGGTGTCGTCAGGACAGAGAATGAAAGAACAGGCCAGACAGAGATGGTGAGAGCCGGGAGGATAGAGATGGGCAGAGGCAGGAAGATTGATGGGGTGAGTGAGAGAAGCAGCAGCACACAGCTTCTTCTCGTCTGTGTGACTGAAACCATCCTTTCCCCTGGGCGAAGAAAAGCCAAATAAAAACAAAATCAAACACAACCAATCAAATTTCAGTCTAATATGTGCATAGTGGTGGCCAATGTTGCTTTAATGAATCAAGCAAGACAACATTCCCTTTTTAAGATATTTAGAGCAAACGGTTGAGTATGTTATAAGTATATGCAAATAAGGCCTAGAACAATGTAACGCACCAGAGTTTTACAATCCAATTGGCTGGTATTGTTTTTTTAGTTACTTTATATGTGCATTTAAATTACCTGCACAGCCTAATAACAAATTATCTGAAGTCCTTTTCTATTCATTTTTCTCAGGTATGAACTCTAACCTGATTTCTGAAAATCTGTTTTCTCCATATGATTCTAATCCAATATGTAAAGCCTGGCATTATTTCACTCTCCTTGTGTTGCCAACCACAAATCTCTCCTCTCTAATGATTCTGAAATCAAGATGAGGCCTCCTTAACAATCATAAACCACAACATGCAAACTCAAAACCAACAGACTGTAAAAAAAGACACAATACCTGGACGTGCCTTCAGTGGAACCGTCTCACCATAAGATGTGTTGACTGGAGCACAGAGAGTGAGAGTATCCTGACAAAAATGACATCTGATATAGGTACACGTAGGGGTGGAGAGGCATGGTGGGCAGAGCTGTGTACAAGGATGCTCTCTGATCTCTGTTGTTTGTCTCAGAAAAACGTCTTGTTTTGGTCGGCCAGTGCCAAGTTTGACTTAGAGCAGAGGAGGAAGGCACACCTGGGTGTGAGGTTATGGAGCATGCACTGTCCTCATAGTGAACGACACTGAGTAGTGCATCAGTATGGAGCTTAGACATGTTGAAGTTGCTGCTTGTCACCTGGGATGGTATAAACAAATCATCACAACAATGGAGGCCATGGAATCAAACTGTATTTTAAATGTCTCAATAAACTGAAATTCATTCCTCTATATTTTAAAACTTCATACACAGCTGAAGTCCTACTCTAGCTTGTACAGTAATAGCAATTAATGTGATTTTCACTGACACGCAGGTACATATTAGACATATTAGTACAGACAGATTAAATCAATTTCTTCATCAAAAGACGACATGTTAAGAAAGACTAATAGGTGGCTCATAAGATCAGGATCACCTGGGTTTTTGGGGGGCAATTTTCATCAAGTAATGCTATACATAGCACATTTCTGGCTGCCTTTTCTCGTCCAGCGAGGATTCAAGCAACTAGTAATTGTTCAAGATAGAAATTAAATAACACTACCATTGGGTGGCAGATAATTACATAATATGCTACAAACTATCAAACTAGAATTTACATTCTCCCCCAGCAGTTAGGAGACAGGAAGGTTCGACACCTACATGGCAAGAGAGAAGTTGTATACTGATGGCATTAATAACAGCACTCGTCTTTTCTATGAGAATGTAAGTGTTAAAAAATTCCGTCTGACAGGCACAGTGAAGTCTAAACACAGAAAAGCTATAATATAACTAAAAATAGCACTTCTCACTTCTATACAAATGATTGTGCACTGTGGGAGTGTTTACGCTGTATGTACTGTGTGTGTTTATGGGTCTGGTCAGGGACATGCAATACCAAATGGTGGTGTTTTTTTCACAAGTTAGTGACACAGTTTGAACAGTGGGACAGTGACCTTTGACCCTTTGAGTAGTTCTAGGAGGGTCTGTACCTCTGTAGTTCAAACTTTAAGTATACATGATTATGTCTCAGTCAATAAACCTATTTTCCCATGATTACAGTAAGAGTCACTAAGAGTATTATTTTCCCTTGATTAATCATCTTCAGAGAAGTTTCTTTTTAATTTCTTTATCATAAGAGATCAATTCATATCAGCTACTATGATTAGTAGTTAAGACCTGCACATCCTGCACTCCATTATAGGCCAGATTAGATTAGATTAGATTAGATTAGATTAGATTAGATTAGATTAGATTAGATTAGATTAGATTAGATTAGATCAGATTAGATTAGATTGGTTGAGTTTAGATTAGCAGTTTTGGCTAGCTCCAATGAAGTACTTTCAACTGCCCGGTGGATTAAGCATGTTGGGACAAAACAAAAATGTTTTACATACTGGTGCAACACAAGATACGTGTATTCTTACCCCATCCACCTTTTTCTGTCATCTTTGACAGGTAAGCCTGCAGTCAGCTGACAGATCAAATGTCAAGTTGTGTGTATGACAGATGTGTGAGATTTCCTTATTCCTAGGCATGTATGGACAGAATTTCCTATCACCACATACTATGTATTCAGGTATTCTCTGTATTCTTTCACCAGCACTCAATGTACTTTGTAATGTAATTGTCTCTCTTGGGTTTCTTCTGGCGTAAAGTACATTGGTATCCTGTTTTGGTTTGGTTTCTGAAGGACAACTTGTTTGCTGCGAGGGGTGGTGGGACAACAGCGTCCTTTATGTACTTGGATATGACAATTATTAGCTGTACACAGAGATGGTGTAGACCAGGGTTCCTTCTGATATCCTTCCCTTGCTCTCTGTATGTTATGTGACATTGTAAATATGTGACTGTATCCACACCTCGAGCTCAGACTCCTCAGACACACCTCTGTGTGTAAGCTCTGGCCTTTCAGCTGAAATAGACTGACTCTGTGTGCGCTTGCTCTTTCTCTTTTGTTTACTCTTTCTGTTTACTCTTTATTTCTTTAACTTTTACTATTTTACTTAATTAAATACACAAAAGACAACTGGTTGCTTGATCAACATATTTTTTGTTCACTTCTCCACGAGGAAGTACCAAATTTCCACAGCAAATGGCAGCGTCCATTGTTTAGACAGAAGAACACTTTGATAATTGCTCCAACAGATAGGCAGTAGTTCTTCACCATAAATTCTATGCAGGCAGCATTTAACACAATAGCACGGGATGGGTATTGTGTTTTGGGATATTGTGTGTAGGGGAAATGTAATTTGATCCAGTAACCAATGTGCTGAGTGCACCGCCCAGCATCAGTGATGCAATATCTAGTGTAATGCTGCCATCTTGTGGTTAAGATATACAAATGTAGAGAAATGAGAAAAATTGAAAAAGAAAAACACTGGTCTAGTCTCATTATTCTTTTACATTGTCATCATTTCTGTATTTGTAACAAACTTAAGCTGTGTCTGACAGTGTCAGTCAGTGACGCTACTGCTAACACAAAACAATAATTCCCCGTCCTTTTCTGACCGTTTTTCTGTAAATGAGCAGGTGTGTAGTTGCGTATGAATGCAAACGTATGTTATTATCTAATACCTAATCACACAGCAAAATGCCACCCTTGGCGCACCACAATACTCGCCTGTTTGAATCTTTTTCTGTTAAGGTGACCCCGTGGTGTGATATTTCCAAAAATCCACATTGTAGAACACGCTGAGCAGACGTAGAAAGCCCAACTTTATTAAATATTCATACAGCGGCCCGTAGGGGATGTCTTCCTCCAGAATTCAAAATATAATATTCATGTTGTCCTCTTCCCTCCTTCTGTCATAACCTCAGTTTTCTTTTGTTGTGGAAAGTGGGTCAAATGAATATTTCACAAGGGTAGCCCCAGAGGGTGTGTCTACAGTGGTACAAATAACCCCCAAAACACATACAACATTAACACTTAAAAAAAGCAGTTTTTCATTCCTTAAATACAAATTCACATTCATGCATAAACACACATGAAACATTAGGGGCATACTTAAACATGCATTCACATGCACTGAAAAGACTTCCCTGCTCATGCTCATGTTCACATCTCACACATTCCTGATAGCATTGCTCAGAAATGTCATTTACGTATCTTACACAAGCATCAATATCTGTTCTCAGTTCAGTCCTCTTGTTATTGTGTGAGTAAGTGCATACCAGGCAGCATTAGTTGTACGTATCATTGCGTTTCTGTGAATAGGGCATCTGTATCCTTCTCAATACGTCGATGGATGAACAGTGTACTTCCTTACTTATCTAATTGCTTACTTATGTTATGACAGCCTTTGGGAAATGTGGGTTTTATGGGCTAGACTGAAGGCGTCCACAACACAAGTTGAGGAAAAGACCTTTAAAAGCCATTTTCACAAGTCAAAAGGAACTTAAAATGTAAAGTAAGGAAATGTATGTGTGTTATTGGCATTAGAGATTTTGTACCTTGGTAATCAAAAGGGTCATAGTCATTATCAGAGTTTACCAGTTCCAGTGTTACCTTGAAACACCAGGCAACTTCCTGGAATAAGAATAGCAAATGGGCTGTTTCTCAGTAATATTAAGTACAACCTTGAGTTTTACAGCTTCCCTCCTGCTTCTTTCTTTCAGATTTTCTGCCTCCACTGTAGCTCACGTCTCGTCACTCTTATTTCCCACTCTCTGTCCATCTGCTTTTTTCTCTCTTCCACCCTTCTTCCTCTCATCCACTGCTCCAAAAAGCCATTTTTGTGCAAGTTTCTGCACGAATAACCCAAGTGTCCTTATTCAGGATGAGTCATTTCTAACACTTCCATAGCTTTATAAATCAAGGCTAGGTGGAGTAGAGCAGAGTTTTCCCGAGGTGTTTCTCTGCCTGTCGGTCGGGTTTTTCAAGTTTGACATGACTCTGTTGGAGAACAGAGAATTAGTTTGAAGCAGATGGAAGGACATGGAAGTAAGTGTGAAGCAGCATGTACAGGTTGAGTTTATGTTCAAATGAAGAGTTTTTTAGAAACAATGAGATATTCATCAGTGAGAGTAAGAAGGCACTATTTCATCTATATATAAATTTACCTTTCTTTGAAATATATGAATGTAGCAACCCGCCCTGAAAAACTGTTTGTAAAGCTGGTACATAATGAAGTATGGGTGACTTGTAGTTTTTACATAACAAACCAAATAAAATATGGTCTGGCATCCAAATTTATCCAAACTGTACGGACGTGAAGAAATAGCCATGTATGAACTGTGTTTTCATCATGAAAAGCTGCATTTTTGTTAATGTGCAGTGTCATTCCCAACCGGTGTTACTGGTGACATCTGAGGCTGTCATCTTTGTATGCTACACAGGGACTTTCTCTACCCCCTCTACACCCACCCACCCTCCCCCATACTGACCTGGCAAGAGAGGATAAATGGCCTGAGGTTGCACAGGGTTGCACAGATGCATGATATATGCACTCACACACACACACCCACATGATCACATGCACATATGTTTATGTATCCATTCCAATAGATATGCAGACACACACAGGAATCTCTGTTTCAATGAAAAGTCCCAAAGAAACCTTTCTATTACAACTTGACTGACTCCGTGGCCACAATTTTAATGGAATTTTTGCTTGAATAATTTTGCGTATGGTGACATTTCACAAAAGTTTGATGGACTGCGTTTACATTAATTGACAGTGATATGGATGTATGCAGTGATTAGACATGGACTATCAAAAGTGACATTTGCATATGAGGTCTACATGGAGTATGAAGATGCCATGAGTTTGTTTACATAATCTGCCAACGATGAATATATCAGAGTCAGACAAGGCTTGTAATGTGTAATTAAGGTCATGAAGATTATGGAAGAGCTTATTTCAAATCTTTTTTCAAATTCTCTTAATTTATTAGCTGTATAAAAAATATGACAAGAAATTTGACTTTATGAAGTCTGGTAGCCTACAGGCATATATAATTTACACTTACTAATTGCATTTGTAAATGTCTTACGTCAAATTCCTTAAACATGATGTGTTTTTGATATCTGACATAAGACTATTTTATAGGCAGAATCACTTCTGTAGTGTATTCATCACGAGGGAAAGTCTTCTTTGTATCACCTCTTAAAGACTGTCATCAGGCAAACAACACCCATTTATGAGCCTGACTGAGCATGTTGCAGAGTATTACAAACAACCTTAGGCACTTTAGTAAAATAAGTATGAGCCATGTATGTTACCCACGTTCAAGGCCACTTATAGTAGCCTCTGAATATGTCTGTTTAATTGTTGAACGCTATTTATTGTGAAAAGTCTATGATTTTGTAATATTTGAACACTGTGCCATACATCAAGAAGAACAAAGGTGTTTCATTTTGTGGTTTCAGACAACTGACAAGGATTCTGGAGAAACAGACTGAAATGCACACTTTGAAGCATATGTCACACTTGACTCTCTTACCCCTGAGGCTATGTATAGTAACTGGAGCAGTCTTAATTCTGCTTCACTTTATTTATAGGCTATGCACCATGTTTGTTGCAATGAAAGGAGGAGAAGTGTGTATAGTCCCAGAAGCATTTCAGTTCAGGGGGGCAGATCGTTTCATGTCCCAGGGAATGTTTATCATCAAGGACATCATTGGGCCCCAGATATCAGCTCTGTAGATGAACCATACCAGACCTCTCTGACTTCAAGAATAAAATAGCACATTATCATCATTAGAGTGAAATTATCATTTCCATGGTTCCATTATGAACTTCTTAAAGTGTTCGTCTAAAGTGTAGGCTTATCTTTGCGTTAATATTCAGTTCCATAATTCCTCTCACAAGAAGCGTTGTGCTACGCGCACCTTATTTCTTATCTCCTCCCATTCTGCACTCGCACACATTCCTGCCATAAAAGCCACGGGCGGACAGGACCAAACCATCTCCATGGAGAGTGTGCCGAAAATAGTCATTTTATTAAGCAACATTTCCTTACCGGGATTTACCAGAATACACGCGTATATTAAAAGTGCGTATTTAGAAACTTCTCATCGTTTGCCGTGCCGAAATGGTATCTTGGTGGTTATCTGGGACCGAGCTGGGAAAAATGTGAACCCCATTCCTGGATATTGGACTCGTCCTAACACTGCCATGTTGGATGGAACTGGCTGCTGGCTCTGTGGCTGCCGGACTTCCCAGGAAAGTTTTTGCCGTTTTCCGTCTTCGCCCAGTCACTGCAGTTTTTACCCTATTTTAAAGAGGAGCGGGACGTCGCAGTGCACTCCTAAACGGCATACTTTTTTGGCACCCCAGTGTTGCGGACCCCCGGAGTAAACCGAACCGGTGTGAGGGTATCGGGGAAAGGCCACGGATGACCGAGGGATTGTTTATGTATCTTTTTGGATCCCAAATAACGAGTTATAGTCGGTGCATACTTTATAAATTGATCACCAATAATGAGTGGACACCCGCCGCAACGGCGGCAAGCTAATGTCGGTTCGATAATACTGACACCGCAGGAAAATGAATGCCTTTTCAACCACCTTGGCAGGAAATGCATCGTAAGTTTTTTTTCTCCCATCAAAATCTTATATGATAGCTGGCTAAGGGGGGAAAAGCTAATACAGCTAACTTGCACAGTGTTCCCTGTCCCGACACGGGAGATAAGGCTAGCTGTAAGGTGTAACGGTGTGTTTGTGGCCTACAGTTTTGTGTTGTGATTTCGGGAACTGGTCTGTTTTCCCTTGGAAACATTTGAGACATGTAACTGAAGAGGTCGTTGGGTTGTATTGACAGCAGAGGTGGCGGTTTAACCCCCCGTTTGGGACGGTGACTTTTGGGGAAACGGCAAGTTTCATTGCAGCCCTAGGCCTCCGCTGGTAACGCTACGGTGTTAACTTAAAGCTTGACACACCTGAAATCACCCAGCAAAGCCTGAAATTCCGCCGTCACCTAGCCTAAAGGCGCTAAGATTAGCATTGGCGGAGTGGAGTTAATAGTCGGGGTTTCGGACATGTTAAAGCCATCAGCGGAAAGCAGGGCAACGCATTGATTTTGCACTGGCATTACATAACAAAGCTGAACCTTTGGTTGTTTTCGGAAAATTGTGTCCACCGAGTAGAATGAGCCGACCGGACTTGACCGAGGACAGCGCAGACTAGCCAAGAGTCCTCCTAATGCAAGACCTGCCAGTCTCAAAATCTGACGAGAAAGCGGTGGGAGTAGCCTGCTGTACCAGTGGGACTGCAGTCGAAACCAGTAGTGCAATGTCACGACTCAATATTGTGAGGTAGTCTGATATTACGTAACACGTTTCGGATCCAGCTGACTCATTTTTATGTGTCCTCCTTGTGCGCGGTGTGTTTGTGGTTAGCCCCGTACCCAGCCAGGCACAGTTTAAGTAAGACATGTTTACGCTGCATCTACACCGTTACACAACCTAGCTTATTCTCGTGTTTATTCTGAATGTTTGCGTTGTTCCTTTTTATGATCTTGCAGGACAGGGTTTGGCCCCTTTTTCTTATTAGTCAGCCATCCCCGCTGGCTGGTACATCAGAATATGGATCAACCATTCAGAGAATTTAAGCAAAATGAATATTGAAAGACTCTGGAGCTTCAGACCAAAGGATGTTTGCCTTCCAGAGTGGTGTGGCACAAATATTGCTAGCATTTAGCTAGTGGTTAGATTATGGTTGTATTATGAAATAAATAGCAGAACATGTGTAGACTTGCTATAGTAATGCACTTGCAGAAGCATACTCAGATGGGCACTGTGGCATTAGTGGTTGCCCTGGCAGTGTTGTTAGAAGTATCTTGCAGCCAGCAGAGCGATTGTGACCCTTGGTCTGACTTGATGAATATTGTGGCCCATAAATGTTATGTGCATCACCACCACCCTTTAAAGTAGCAATGCCAATGCACTTGCAAGTCTCTCACTGTAACATTGGGTGATATTGCTCTCAGTAATGAGGGTTGTTGCTCAATCAGGTTATTGGTGATGTGTTGCTTAGTAGTTTTGCCACAGTGTCTTGCAAATGTCACCCAGCAGTGATATCAGCTGGAAACAATGCCGTACCATCACCTGTTACTGATGGCAATTACAGATCAGACGGTGTTCTGTTGTAAAGTCAAGGTTTCAGATTAATAAATTAAAGATAATCTGTGTTATGTTTTTGTAATAGCGCAATCAAGTTTGCTCTATAGATGTGGGTCAGCCTGAAAGTAGGTGCGTTTAATATGCAGGTGAGACAAAAGTGTACAAATCTGCATTGTGTAGACTTTGACGTAACCTGTTTTCAGGTTCCTTCCTCATAGTGATCATAGTTTTCTATAGTTGTTTGTGTAGTAAAGGTGATGTGCTTGAGCAGCACAGAAATGGCTCTTCCTCTTTTTGTCAATAGAGCTCACCTCATTGCGGTGAACCGGTCGTGCTCTTGCTATGTGTGATGGCATGCTTGCTTTGGAAAGGCTACATTTCCTGTCCCATGACACAGTATGCCACCAGGCCTGTATGTGGTCACATGGTGGGATGTCCCGCCTCCTCCTGTGCGTGCGGGTTTCTGAGGCATGTCCTCATACACCTATGTAACCTGTTTGAAAAATCCAGTGATGACGCTCCTCTGGCATTCTGGCAATTGTGTCACTCGGCATGTGACAGAGACGTGGAATCAGAAGCATTCCTCACAGCCCGACGCTCTTGTGTGTCTGTACATGTCTTTGCATGCAGATAGAGTTTGGGAGAGACTGACGTGTGTGTGTGTGTGTGTGTGTGTGTGTGTGTGTGTGT
>JAVQJD010102996.1:0-16990 GCA_036023655.1 Nannoperca australis | reverse complement strand
CAAGTCTGATGAGACGTCTTGTTGTTTTCAATCATGGTTCTATGCACTTGATGTAAAGCTCTTATTTTGGAAGTCGCTTTGGATAAAAGCGTCTGCTAAATGCCTAAATGTAATGTACTATTGCTTTTAATATTTTAAGTACATTTTCCAGATTATACTGACATAAATTCACTTCTGTAACATTTTTAAGGCCTTCAGTGACCTTGTACTAGCATCTTTTTACAGTGTGGTATTAGTACTTTTAAAGTAAAGAATCTGAATCCTCCCTCCACCACTCAACTCTACTGCAGTCTTGTTCCTGTTTCGTTCATGTGACCCGGTTCTGCACTGGTGCTATAATTCAGATCTATCTGTCAGATCTCGGCAGCTCTGTTTTAATTGTGCTGCTGCTGCCAGGCAGGCTGGTTGCAACCTGCAGGGTTGGATGGCAACGGAGCTATACAGCATAATCAGTGGTAGCCTGAGGCCAGAAACATACAGGGCAAGTGTGAAGTCATGTGTACCACAGGCGGCTGTGCGCACCGTTGAAGACCCACCATGGGGACTCCCTCCACACGTCCCACATGAACAAATCTCCATTTTGACCTACTTTGAAAGCTTCATAACAAGTTTTTTCAGTTTTAGGAAACAGAAGAAATCAACAGACCATGATTAAATTAGAAGTTGAATTTACAGTATTAAATTATATTACAAGAAAGTCAACACTAGAATGGTTATTTTCCGCTTGTATAGTTTTACAAATGCTGCTTTTACTCTCTAACATGTTTTAAAAGATTCCTTTTTTAAAATATCACATGCTAAATATTAAACAAAGCACAAATGTATTACATGGCTGTGTTTCTGTTTTGCTGCTAACAGGGGTTTGTGATAGCTTTTACAAAGCCAAAATGGGGATTTCATTGTTTCAACTGACCCCAACATTTGAATGTTTCATTGGTATATTTACATGAATCCAAATGCTTCAACTTAATGTTACCGTTCATGCTAACATCTGTTTTTGGTTGATGGTGGACTTTCCCTCTGGGCCTATAGCACCTGCTGGAAGCATGACTGAAAATGGCAATACCCTGTAAAGATAGGATGGTTAGAAATTAGATGAATGGAGCCAAAATGAAAATATTTTTGCTTACAAATTTGGGAAACACATAAATGCCTCCATTCATTTATGGCAATTTTTCAGACATTTTAATTCCCCACCTGTCCACCAGATGCCCTTAGAGTTTCCTGCCTTTTCCCAGTCAGCTGACCCTGCCTGCTCATTTCAGTGCATATATACCAGCCATTTTTCCTCCCTCTGACTCAGCCTGTCACTGTTGCTGTGCTGCCATTGTGGTCCAGCCATTCCTGCCTGTCCTTCACCTGCCAGTTATCTGGCTCCGGTTTCCTTAGACCAATAATATATGTTTGCCTCTTTGGACTGCCTTCTGTTGCCTAACTGAAAGGCTGCATTGACCATAGTTTCAAGTAAAGTACAGTCAGGAAGCTTCAGTGTATTTGTTAATATTAAGTATAAATGGGAAAAATGCAGTACATGATATTTTCCTTAAAAGATGAGTTCAGGTGTTTTAAAGTCTATCAGTACAGATGGTATTTAAATGCTATATGTATGTTGAAAGAGTTGTCAGTGTAATCATTCCTCCTTGTTTGCTATGTTGATGGAGGGTTGGGCAGGCAGACGGGTGTGGGATGTGTTAGCTTGGTGAAGGAGCTGGAGGTGGTTAGCATCTATCAAAGGAGGAGGAACACGTCTCCCAGTAACTCCAGACTTGTCTTATTTACATGTTGTGTTCTCAGCTGATGTTCTAACATTAGTCAGTGGTAAAGTAGTTTTGTTCAGGCTGTTACTGTGAGGACAGGACTTCAGCAGTGTTGGGTGGAGTCACCGGGGCTAAGCTAAGCTAGCAGGTTACCTTCCTGTTAAAACTAGGAATTCTCAGTCTAGTGTCTCATTTTCTTTTTTATTTACAGAACATGTAACGTGAGTGTGGAGGCTTTGGTATTGTTTAAAGGACCTTTTAAAGGAGTTATGCTAACAAGTAGGCTACTATTAAATAAGACAACTTTGTAGTTAACAGGCAAAGTAATATGTAATGATTAAATTTTTTAAGATACTTGAAAATATGAATTCTCAAGTCAAGCTTAAGCTGATATTAGTCATGTGGACATCTCCCAAAATTATGTTTTTTTAGTATGATATTCCGTCTTTTTTTCTACAGACGCGTTTCCCTGCTGAGACACGGCGGATACGTCCTGGTAGTCGCAGTTTCCGGAACAAAACACCAGCACTAATAAAATAATGTGCACTATATTGACTTTTATTTGGCACATCATGGCTCCCAGTCCTCTCTTCTCCCTCATCTTCTCTCTTCTCTTCTTTGCAATGCTCTTTATGAGAATCCAGCTGTACATTTTATGAATAAAAAAGATCCCATTAATGAACTTTAATGGTAAGAGTTTAGTCATAAACTGCTCTCAGTATGTTTATATTTATCCTTTCTTTTATTGTATCATTCTCTTATTTCCTTCCTTTGCTATTGCTGACCAATGGCAGCTTCAATGTCAGACTTCTTACACTACCAAGAAAAAAATCCTCTTTCTCTCTGTCTTTCTCCCTGCAGCACAGCCTATTACATCCAAGCTTGATGAGAGTTGGTGGGCGTATAAGGACGTTGTCCAGGGAAGCTTTGTTCCAGGTAATAGACCGTCACTCACGCTGTACACAACATGGCATCATAACCAACACGTGGTAAAGTTGTTTTTCTAATTCTCAAAACTTTTTTTTACCTTTAGAATAAATCTATCATGCCTGTGAAATCTGGGTCTTGGAGACTTGTTATTTGAAGCAAAATCTGTCCAGAATTATTGCTAATAAAAAAACTTACAGTAGATCCTTGAATTATTTTCGTATTATTTAATTGGAATTTATTCAAGGGGCATTGCAAAGAAAAAAAGCTGACCCAAAATTGTCACAACAGTAAGTCTTAATATGTTGGAAATTCTAGAAATGATAACTAATATAATGAAGGTGCTATTGTCCATTACTGTGTGCTGTATTGGTGAGACAGTGGGGTTCTATATAACCCTTAACTGCAAAAGCAGCTCAGTATCATTCATAAGGGACGAGTGTTCAGTGATTTATGCCCAGTGCCAATGCTGTGTGCCAATGCAGGTTGTGAGGTGAAGCAGAAAGTGATGGTGTGGAGGTGAAATCATGAAGCAGACCAGAGTTTATGTCTCGTCACAATTCGGTTAATGTCAGCTTATTTTAAACCATAACCACAACCTTCCCCTTGGCTGACCATACTCTATGTGCCATGCAAAGATATTGAGGAAAGAATTTATCTTAAAAGTGTGGTCACTGAACGTGATCCAGGGTTTTGTGGAATGGTCCAGTGCAAACAGTCTTTAAGGGGCAGTGATCAGTCTGTATATTATTAAATTAGTTTGAGTTCCACAAACCCCTTCACTTCTATTGCAATTAATTAACTTCTAGCCAAGGTAATGATGTTGCTGAGACACTGCGACTGATCTGCATAAATAGCAAGGGACCAAGATAATTTATTTATAATTACTTTGAAATCAAATAATTTGGAGTTTCTTCTTTCATTTATATGGCGCATTTCCCGTTTTAGAATGAGACTGAAATATTTCCAGATAAAGAAGTGCGTGTGAAGGGTGTGACAGGCCTTCTGGGATATTTGAGACCGACAG
The DNA here is from genome assembly GCA_036023655.1 of Nannoperca australis. Taxonomy (NCBI): domain Eukaryota; kingdom Metazoa; phylum Chordata; class Actinopteri; order Centrarchiformes; family Percichthyidae; genus Nannoperca; species Nannoperca australis. Next base: position 13,279 of record JAVQJD010102996.1, on the reverse strand, counting down.
TGGTAGGCTCACTTTGACTGCAGCTTTTTCACCCTCAGTCTACTCTCACACTGCAAATTTCTCCTCGCGTGATTTGCCAGCACAAAGGGGGAAATGTCTACTTCAAGTTTTTGGGGGAAAATGAAGTGGGAATGCGGTCAGCAAAAAAGAAAAACTAGGGTAGCATTCAAAACTTCAGGCCGCTGATGGGTGCCATCTTGTGCTTATGATTTCTGTGATCACCTTTTGCAGCCACATGAGGCACACAGGTGATTGGCTGAGATAAGAGGGACAAAGCTGTGAGTGTTTTTCAAAAGGAAAATAGTGAGACATGGGTGTCTGTGTCTCAGAGCAGAAACAGAAATCACTATTCCCTCTTGAGCGACAGTACTGTGAGGTGACCCAACAGAGTTGATGCAACTTCAATGCTACTTTGCAGTAAACACTGAGGTGCTCAGAATGATAGATAAAAGCAGGCAGAGAGGAAGGAGTCTGGCAATACTACTGTGGTTCGCCTGTGAGCTATTACCTTGGCACCATAAAATATGAAACTAAATATAATCCAAGATACAGTATGCACCACAGATGCCGTGGAACAATAGAGTCTTTGGCAGGCATAGATAGCAACATGCATGTCTGGTCCTCTACCTCATTTCACAGGTTCATCCAAAAGCACAGGAACACCTTTAGGATTAGTTGAGATCAAGTCTATCTGGTTGCTCCTGTAACGGCCCCCCCACCTCTAATCCCACCTGACATCATTGGACAGGCCAATGGACAAAAGGCTGCACGATGCCTTTTAACAGAGACACACTTCTCCTTATCCAGATAGAATATCCAGATACAGAGACATGTGATATGTCAGCTTTAGCTCATTAGCGCAAATTACTTAACTCACCTGCCAAAAAGCCAAAATGTGTAGTTAGTGTTGTCTCTGCAAGTGTTACTGTGTTTTGTTAGTTGTAAGGGAAAAGAAAAAGCACTCTGTAGCACTGATTGCGGACGCTGTGTTTCTTTTTGTTTATTGTGTCAGATAATAATTAAGCTGCCACACAAAACTGCTGTGTTTCTGCCTTCTCCGCTGTCAAAAAGTACACATCTCAACTAAATCTCTGCACGTTACAACGTACAAACGTCAAGAGCTGAACCTAAATGGGTTCGACAAATAATTCCGGTAAATTGCTTTCCAACCCCAACCTTGGTTCTGGGAAACTGTGTTAGACATGTTAAGGATTAAATGAGTAATAATTAACAGAAAACTACTAGGGGGTAAAATGTTGTCACACGTGTAGCAGAATCTTCCTGTGAATCAGCAGTGATGATGGAGGTCTGCAGCAGCTGATATCACCAAGTATCAGTGGCCACTGGTCAACAATGTTTCTTCTTTTGATCCTAGTCAACTCATGCCATTTACTGGTGGTCTGTCCTGTGGATGTACCCACTCCCCTCTCTCTCCCTTTGTCCTTCCTCCTCCTGTCTCTCCGTCTGTCTTTGCATCAGGATGTAAGAGGCGTCAGGTTCATTCTGTAGTTGTACAGTTCTTATCTATATTTGATTACATGTGTGTCTGCTTGTCTCCCTGTCTCTTTTATCTTCTCACTCCCCTTGCCTTATTTCTCTCATCTCTTTTGCCCCCAGCTTCTCCTACTCCTTCTCCATTCCTTCTTTTCCCCTTCTGTTTATGGCTGGTCCATTTTTTTCTCCCCCCCCCCATTCTTTTCCTCCAGCATCTCCTCCTCATTCCGTCCCCAGTCACCCATCCTTCCCTCTCATCCTTTGTTATCCCTCTCATTTCTCTTCTCTGGCTCTATTCCCTCCAGCTCACTCTTCCTTCCAGCTATCATTCATTTAAATTTGCTCATGACCTGAAGCCCAATCAAAACCTCAGAGGGAGAGAATCTGTGCACTGTGCTCAGAGGTGGTGATACGAGTGCTTCCTCTGTGAGCATTTACCTGGACGTGTGAAAAGGTTGGACAGTCAAAGGTTAAAATTTGTTGGTCACACTAACCTAAAATGTCACAGAAACAGAAATCCTCACTTCCTTGCTTCCATAAGCGAGTTTTAAAGGGAGAGCGACATGAGGACCCAACAAACAGCAGTTCAGTGATTGAATGAGCAAAAACTAATATCTTTGGGTTTGTACTGTGAAAGAGTTAGGCGTATTCAGACTGGAGGAACCGGTAACAATTGTAGTTCTTAGTATTACTTTTGAGGGACTTTTTTTGCTCCTACTTTAGAGTACTTTTCCAGCACAAGAGGAACCTTGTAAGTCTACGGTGATTGGTTAAACACATGAGCCAATGCAGATCTTGTAACCAACATCTTTTAGATCCTTTGTAACAGCTCGTAACAGTAGCCTTAAAAAAGTGGACCAAAACACGGACAAATGGACCCACAGTGAAGTCCAGGCTTCATTGAGCGTTTATACAACAGAGGGAAGACTACGTGATTTTGACTTGTCACAGCAAAATATAAATATCTTGTGTGTGGGGGTCGATGCTAAGTCACCTGCCGGCCGGCTTACGTCACTTCTGCGTTCCTATTGGTGAAGCAAATGCAGGTTCTCGGAGGAGCTCCCCTGGGAGCATTTCCTTTAAGGGAGTCCCCAGAACAGTTTGGTCTAAACCCCCCTACTGTATGAGGACAATTTCACCAAGAACATTTTCTAGGTACAATCACAAACAGATTTCACAGTGGACCAAGAAATATAATGGATTATTAAAATGAATTATTAAAACTGGAGAAACAGGTTACATTAATGACTAGGATCCTGTGAATGATCCAACCACCAGTGGCAGAGGAATTATATAGTATTATTCTTAATTTCAGTCTAATGCCACTTTAATGTCTAAAAACCATGGAGGAGTAAATGAGGGCTACCTTGATCTGATGTCTTTCTCGCATAAATAATTACATTCCAAAGCTCTGAATTAAAATCAAACCAGAACAATCCGCTTCATTACACCTCTGAACTTAAACATCAGCTGTACTAAATTAAAAGTCATTCTTTACTCCTACTGGAGCTCATATTATGGATATTATGGTTATCTGTGACTTCTTTTAACAATTGCAACTTTGCTCCGTGGCCTTGCACTTTTTGAACATTTCAAACTGCTTTGCAAAGATTGGCTTCTGTAATCCCTTCAAAGTTTGAGTTTCTTTGCTTTTGCGGTGCAGCAGACTGAATAAAGTGTCAGGCTCTTATCCGGTGTTTTGACCAACACACAAGCTGCCTGCCCAGTGTTGTCAGAGGCAGCAAAGTGTGTGTTGTGAAGGCACCAACCCCTGAGAAGGAAGTCGAGGTAGAAAAATAAATCTATGTGGTTTCACACATGGCGTATAAATGGAGGACTTCAAATAATCATTGATCTTTTCTTAAGTAATTTAATTAATTTAATTGAGTGCCGTGTCTCTCTGTAGTCCCTCTCAGTCGATCTGGCTTGTGAGTGTTTCTTTCAACTCAAACTTTTCCAGAACCATCGCATAGTGACATAGTGGTTTGAATGGGTCAGAATCAAGATGGAAGCAAATGCAAATGAAGGGTAGTGAGATCTTGAGGACATTTGGATGATGTTATAGCAACACACCAGGGAACAACCAAGACGCTGTGTTCGTGTGGTTTCTCTCACATCGTGTTTCTGTGCCTGCCTGGCCACGACAGCGAGGGGCTGAAAAGAGGAAGGAAGGGGCGAAAGAAAGGAGGAGACTGAAGGAAAAAAGCAGGAGGAAATGGTTCGGTGATGAAGAGGAGAAGAGAAAAGAAAAGAGAGAGCTCCTGGGAGCTGCCTTTTCCTTTTGATAGATCTCTGGACTAAATGTGTGTGTGTGTGTGTGTGTGTGTGCACTTCTGGCCTTGAAGTGAGAAAGGGAAGGAGGGTAGGGAAATGGGGGGGCCGCTCTCTCCAGCAGCTACAGCCAGAAGATGAATAAAGAAGCATTTTAACAAAGGAGAGAAAGACACAATGAAATGTGTTCCTCTTGTTTGCAGATCACCTGAACTTATGAAGGGGTTTCTTGAAATATTTATGATTTCTTTTTTTCTTCAAAGTTTATAATTTCATGAATCTTTTGTGTCTCAATTAATTATTTTTGTTGGTTAATAAAGCCACTATGTGTAGAATGAGAACATTCCTGACTTTGGTGACCTGGCAGCCATCGCCAATGCAAATTAGTCCTGAACCTCTCAGTTCATCTTATATTTCCAAGAGGTGATGTCACCTGGCACAGACCAAAATGCCCACATCCAAACAGAGCAGGGACTCCTGTAGGAAGTACAGCAAACACATCTTTATTATCAACAAAAGCTTTAGAAAATATCCTCTTCAGTTTGTTAAATACTGATGTGAAAGCAGATTCAGAACGCTCCACATCAGCGGCAGCCATCTTGTCTGTTTAGGCTACAATCATCCCTCAACGGTGCTTCTCTTTACAGTCATCGTATCAAACCCACCTCATATTAGATAAACAGTTGTGATTGGCCTGACCCGTGCCAGGTCGGCTGCAGATCTGTGTGAGTGGGGGGAGACCAGACATCTGCCAGAGCAAATAAAACATGAGCTACAGTCCGCCACTATAACAATGCTATAACAATGCTAATCAGGGTGTTCTAATTTTTATGATTTTTTATATCATCAAAACAACAGTATAGTATTATAAATACTATATTAACTGGTTTGGGTGCAAGCTATAGGAAAAGATATAGAGAAAAGGGCATGAGGACTAACTGATGAGTTTGGCAAATGTGATGCCATGTAAAGTTGGCTGGAATTAGAGCCTAAACTTCCCCAAACCAAATAAAGTGCAGCTGTTATTGTTACTTAACTCTGATATAGTCACATCCTGGCTCCCACATAGTGGATGTTAAAGTCATAAACAGGTAATGTAACATGTAACCTCATAAAATAATGTAGTTAGCCAATAACATGCCCTTTGCCTTTGGTAATAATGTGTTTTTCTACTGTAGAAAGCTAAGCTAGTTAGTTGGGCATGCTAATGTTTTCGGCTTATGTTAGAGCAGATGAACACACAGTTTAATCTATTGTTTACACTTGCTCATGTGATTTATATTTGTGTAGGCAATAAAAAAACACCATTCTAAAGTCAAACTAAAAACTTTGTTGCTCTCATGACCAATGCACACAACTTGAGTATGTGCACAAATCCCATTATGTTCTCATTCCAGGTTTAGGCACCAAATCTTCTTGCTTATGTTTAGGAAAAGATCATGGTTGTAACTTACCGGTAAATCTTTAAATTACTCACCACTGACTTTTGATTTCAAAGGGGACGTGACCCTTGGTCACCTGGGTGAAAGTCCTGTGTTGTTTGGACTGTGTTGTTGTCCACCCACCGCGACAACCTCCCTACGTTGATGTTGACGCTCTTTATACTACGTCACCTGGTGCAGACGGGTGTATGTTGAAAGCCTGGTGCTTACAAGGTACCATTTGACACCCTGAGAATTAGAACGAGCTGGAATTTCAGCTGTACCATTGTTTCCTATAAGAACTGATCCTAATCTGGGGTTGAGGCTGACGCTTTGTGTTCCTGTTGTTTGAGGGTGCTTTGCATGGCTATGTGAAGCTGGAAGAACTAAAAAGTCGAATTTGAATGCATCTGCTCTGTCTCCTCTCTGTCCCTATAGAGAGGATACTGGGAGGTGGCAGATAGCCATGTTGAGAGAAAGGAAAGAAAAGAATAAGATGCAGAACAGACTGTGTTTATGGAAGACAGAGCAGCTCATATTAATGTCACACCTCTTGGTGTTATTGTTGTGTGTGTTATTTGTGTATTATAACGATGGGGGCGTATGTCTCTACAGGATGTAATATCATTGCTGTTGATGTTTACTGTGTATAAGTTCCTTGCTCTGTGTGTGTGTGTGTGTGTGTGTGTGTGTGTGTGTATCTAAGTGGTTATTTTGGTGTCTGTGTGTTTTGGGTATATAATATCACAGCTCAGGGTTGTTATTTGGAGTGCTGCAGAGTGAGTAAGTAGGACACCAAGTTAGTGATCAGAGGAGCCTCTGCCTTGCTCTCTCGCTCTCTCTCTCTTTTCTTCCTCTCTCTCTTTTTCTTTCTCTCCCTCTCTCTCAGACACACACACTTTTTATCCATGTGATTTTCCATTTCTGTCTATCTCTTTCCCACTCTTTATTCTTAATATCTCTCTGTCAGTGCCTCTCGCTGCCTCTCGCTTACACACACACACACACACACACACACACACCCTTGCAGAGACTCAGAGGGCCACAAGAGAGAAGGGAAAGAGGGGAAAAAATAGGAAGAAATGGGGAGAAGTAGCTAGATCGGGAGGAGGAGGAAACAACTTTTCTCCCACGCAGTAGAGGAGATTTGAGCAATTTTAGATGGGAAAGGAGGGATAGAGGGACAATGAGAAGGGCTAGAGAGAGAGAGAGAGAGAGAGAGAGATAGCACCAGCAGCACAGAGAAAGGAAGGAGAATGAAGTTATGATACTCAATCTCAATAATCTCCTGATATCATTACACATCTACATTCTCCACGCCTGATGGCCGCCCGCTACATTTTGTGCAATTACTCACCATGGTAACGACATTAAAGCTAATGCTGGCGGTGATTACAACGTCGCTGCTATTTGTTCTTATTTAGCCGGGCTGCCGCAGGCCACTCTAATATATGGACACGTGCTCTCCGCTACGACACGCTTGCCATAGTTAAAAATTCCTGTGAATTCATTAGGCCCTAATGTAGCAGAGCTGAGATGAGACGAGGGGCTCGCCAGGTACAAGGTGCTGACAACTGGATGCAGAAAGAGAAGACAGCAGTGTTATTAGGATGCATTTTCAGAAACATTTCAGGCTTTTAGCTGCAGTTGTAAATGAGCTGGTTGGTATGAGGACCTGTGATCTTTATTCATTTCAATAACTTAGATGTTACGGATTCAAGTAGTTTTAGGTCATTTATTTATTTAATCTCAATGTATCCAATTTGATGAATATGTTTAAAGGTTGAGTTTAGAGACATTATTTTCTTTACTCCATCCACCTGTTTTTTGCACAATTTCAGTTGTAAAACGTGAAAGAGCACCTGATGTAAATGCCCGAAATTTGAAAAAAAAAAAAAGTTTTATGCTTGACTAAAGTGGATTGAAAAAACCCCCAAATGTGACAAAGTGCAATGGAAACAGACTTGATAAATAAATTATGACGTACATGAAGCATCTGTCCCAGAAGCTTCAGCTCCACAGTGACCGAGGCAGTTTAGGGGATGTCATCCTGCATCATCAGCTTTGGTGACTGACAGCAGGTCAGGCAGGTCGTTCCTGGATCGCACGTTCAGAATAATAACAGACAGGTGGAGGCTGAATGAGAAAGAGGCATCTTGTAGATTCCAAACCAGGGGTACTTGATACATCATTATTAACTAGTCATGGACTGTATATAAAGATGACAACATGACAAAAGTGAATCGCAACTTCTGGATCGCCCCCTGATGGCTGGCTGCAGTATAGATTATAAACCCTGCCCCCCGTTTTGGTTTTAATAAGGTATTTAATGCTATAAAAATGGGGTGTGACTGAGTATGATCGTGATTGGTTCAGGCGGGTGTGTGGGTGGGGCCTCATTACTGCGGATCACTACTGCACAGACTCCAAATGACAGTACAGCACAAGATGGCAGCTCCCTTATCCGGCATATTTTGGCTTCATTTTTGTCGAGTGGGAGGAAGTGGAGATGCATCTTTATATACAGTCTATGATCTGATCATGTAATAATATATTTCATTTATAATAGAGTACAAACACAACAATGTATACTGTAATAATGTAATACTTTTACTTAAGAATCAGGGTACATCTTCCACTACTGACCAAATAATATTACATAAATATATTTGCTGCTTATAGGCCTGCTTATTCTTACCAGTTACTTCACAGTCCACAGCCATAAGATGGATTTAATGGGGGTTTAGCTTTTGAATGTTTGCTCTAATTGCATATCTACTCATCTACTGTTTTGCTTTCACACAACAAACAAATTGCACCCCCTTTTTCTGTTAGTCTCAGTCCGCTTGTTTAGTCCTCTCCAGAGTTTGAAAGACAGCTTTCATAAAAAGCAAAACAGGTCAGGCTTGAAAGCTCGCTTGCAAAACACAATGTGTTACAGCTGAACAAAAACATGTAGGTAATGTCATACTGTGTGTTCTATTGCTAGTTGGTATTTGTTGTCCTGGGAGAAGAAAAACATGACAAAATGAGATCAGCAGCATGGACACCAACACAGACATCAGGGTTCATATGTGCCTGAGGGTGTCTGAGTCCTGGCAGGCAGGGAAAAAAAGAACTTGTCCAGTATTAGACCCTTGTGGGACTCATTTCAGTCACAGAGCTGAGGAAGTTGAAGGAGGAGTGATGGTCCAGTGTCCCCTTTAAGATGGCCCTTCAGGTGCCATCTCAAAGAAAGGGTCCCACCGCTAATTTCAGATGCTGAGGGAACGTGGAGCCAGCCGGCCACCGGGGGCACACATAGGAGAGCAGAATTTGAATCACGCTCTGACACTCGAGTGCAACTCAAAGAGCCTCAAAGTCCAAGTGAAGAGGCTGCAGCAGATGTCTTTTGATATGTACTGCGCAGTGGTTGGAAGGTGGTGGCTCATCTGGCTGCCACTATACACAGACTTTAAGTAAGTTAACAAAGAAAGACGAGGATGCATGTCTCTTTTTCTCCTCTTTTTGTCCACCTCACTTTTTGCACTTTTAGTCACCGAAATCTCTCTAAACAGAGTTCTCATTGTCTGGTGGCCATAATCCAGATGAGAGGAATCTCTGAGTTGATATAAGGGTTGATACATGTACACTCGCCTTCAATTAGTGCTCCTACGATTTAGTATCTCACTTCAGTAAAGTTGGGGGACTCGCAAGAGACAGGTTAAGAGAAGAAGGGTCCAAATTAAGGAAGCAGAAAAGGAGATATCCTGACTCCTGTGTATCCTAGTATGTAATTAGTCAACACAACACAAAGCATTCTTTCTCCTAGGCTTCCAGACTTTGAAGGAGAACTAATCTAAGGGAGAAAGATTTTGTTTGGCTGTAGGCTACTATATGCACATATATGCAGGAGGGGAAGGCCTGTGCAATACCTGCACGCACATGACATTACATATGCACCCAGATTACGATGTCTTTTTCTAAATCTATGGCAGATGTTTTACTATTTAAGATAAAGAAATATGCTATCTTTTCTGTGCCATTTGCTTTGCTATGGCCAATTATACCCCTACACTTCTAGCTACAGTCAAGTAGCTTTTGACCCATCAAATTTGCACAATATGTGCTAAAATATGCAAAGAGAGACCCAGCGTTTAAAGACAGTGGAGTCGAGAAAAAAGCAGTGAGAATGAGACTCCACGAAAATATTGGGTGGCACGTTTGCTGAAATGGCAGCAGATTATCTCTGGCAGCCTTGTTGGGTGAACATTAGGGGTTAGGATCAGCTGCATGTACTTTCCCCCCTAAGTTTCACCTCTCAGGCTACACACACAGGCTGTGGAGCAGTCTGTAGACACTACTCAGGGCTTCCATCCCCTCCTGCCTGTTTTGAGAGGAAAAAATGTTAATATCTCTTTTGATTAATAGTTGACAGGTACATAATTATAATACTCTCTTAAAAAGACACTAGAACTGAATATCCATCAGAGAACAGTGCATCTGTCATTAAGTATCTATCAGAAGAATGTGATGAATCAGAAACTTTAGTGTGTTAGTTTTTCTAATTTGATCCTCTGACTTAATTCTTCCATTATCCTTATTACAGCACACAATTTATTCTGCAGCTTCTGAACAGTATGTAGGTGTGCAAAATAGACACACAGAGCCTGTTTCAGCTCTCACCCCCCTAACATTGACCAGCGGTGTTACAAATCCTCCTTGCACCGCCTCCCTGGACCCACTGCAGTTTGCCTATCGCTCTGCGGTGGGGGTTGAGGATGCCATGGTCTACCTGCTGCAGCGAGCAGACTGGACCTGGACAAAGCTGGCAGCACCGTGAGGATCATGTTCTTTTATTTCTCTAGTGCCTTTAACACAATCCAGCCGATACTGCTACGAGAGAAGCTCCAGAGGATGCAGGTAGATGCCTCCATCACCTCCTCGATTATTGACCACACTGTGGTCTATCTGACAGATAGACCACAGTGTGTACGGCTGAGGGGATGTGTATCTGAGCAGGTCGTTAGCAGCATAGGAGCACCATGAGGGACTGTACTCTCACCCCTCCTGTTTACACTGCATACCTCTATAGGAAGGGAGCAAACGTTGCTTCTTCTCAGGCCCTTTAAACGTGTGCAGCAAGATATCTTTGTATATCTTCACATCAGGGCCACATCAGGGTCAGTGACACTAAGAGTCTAAACAAGCTGATTAGGAAGGCTGGTTCTGTGCTGGGTCTGTTCTGGAGCCCCTGGAGGTGGTGGTGGAGAGGAGGATGTTGCACAAACTGCTCAGAATAATGGACAATGTTTCACATCTCCTGCAGAACCTACTGGTCAGACAGCAAAGCACAGTCAGTGGGAGGTTCGTGCAACTCTGCTGTTATAAGGGCCGCTACAGGAAGTCATTCATGCCCACCGCGATATCTGTATATAATAACTTCCCTTTGAGCCGGGAGAGGAGACTTATCCTCTGAGTGGCAATGGACAACATACTGATGTGTACAGATAGATAGATAGAAATCTCTAATTATTTGTTAATTGTATTTTTTTCTTGTCATGTTGACGCTTGTTTTTGTTCCTTTTTACTACTGGAACGCTGCAATTTCCCCATGGAGATTAAAAAGTCTATCAATTTATCTCATCAAACAGAACAAACCGGAGACAGAGAGAGCTTACCAGGAGCACAGCATGAGATGTTTTTTTGTCGTAAACTGCACAAGTTGCAAAAGTAATGGGTGCCAAATGTAAAACTCAAGAGAAACTCAAATGTAATCTGTGCTGGAAAGTACATTGATCAATTGTGCCATAAGTAGTGACTTATTCCCATGCAATTACAAGCAGATCACTAGATTGCTTTTGTATTGCACAAACAAGCAGTTTTCGACTGACTCTTATCAGTTGTTTCATTCTCTATTACTCTATATATTCTCTACACCTCAAATCTGTCAGTATGAACATCTCATGAACGAGGCCCATTCTCTTCCCCCTCCCCTCCTGTTGCTTCCTTCCTTCCTTCCCCTCCTCTCTTCACCTCGCTACCCTTCGTTTTTTTTATGTTCATTGTTAATGCATTTCACGTTTAAGCCCACAGATATTCTCATATATATTAGATCAGTGTCAGTTTTGCTGCATTTGAACCTGGCTTTATTATGTTTTATTTTATGTCATGTAGAATTACATCATGGGGTCATTTTTTCTATTGATTTTATTGGCTGTTTCTTTTTTGACATAATATTTGATGGATGATACATTCGGGCAAACTATAAGGCGCTTTAAAGCTGTGGTATTTCAAACACTGAGCGATCATGCAGGATGGTTTTACAGTCGCCCTGTCTCACTGTCTCTTTAAATATGACCTTTGTCTTGATGCTGAGAGTTATCATAGCAAGAGTGAAAGTCAGAGAGACCAACTTAAAGAGAGGAAAAATATGCTGTGGGAAAAGATGAAAGAGTGACAAGAATACACAGCAAAGGGGTTAGAGAAAAATGACCCCGTCTACACACACACACACACACACACACACACACACATAAAGATGAAGGGTAAGACAAAAGCTCAGCAGCAGATGGCTGTAAATCCCCCATGATGACCAGAGGAAGGTCGAGACCCTGGAATATCATCACTTTTCGCAGCAGTGATGCTGATGTTGCAGCTCGGCTGATCTCAAACAGGCTACATGTTCATAAGCCCTACACTTTACTGTGACACGTGTTATTGTAAGCTAATAAATTTTGTATCCAGTAGTGCTGGAGAGCATGCAGGTTAGACGGACTGAAAGCCATAAACTGCCTGTAAGTGTCAACTTGTTTGTATGTCTGTGTATGTTAGTGCTGTAATAGACTGGGGACCTGTCCAGGAGTTCTCTCTGACTCTTGCCCACTGCATGCTGGGATGGGCTTCAGCCTCTATCAGACTCTTAACAAGTGAACATGTAGCTTTAAAAGCCACTCCACCCTATGTTAATTACATCAGCATTGTCATTGTGAGCATGTTAGCATGTTAGCACTGGCATTTAACTCAAACCCCTGCCGTACCTAAGCACAGCCAGTGCCTGAATTCAGCAGTTGCATGACATGATCATTGCGTGTGTCTTGGATATATTTATATTATCTTGGTAATATATGCCAGTTCAAATGTATTTTTGTATGCATTTCTTTACATACATTACACAAACGCAATTACGCAGTCGTTATTTTTTCCCCACCCATATTTTGCAAAGGCCCGCCCTGACTCTGCCTCTGATTGGTTCCAATGAAGGCAATAAACACAAGCCAATCAGAGACAGAGTAGTTTGGGTCTTCATGGAATACAGGTAGGATACAAATCTAGCCTCTAGCTTTGTGTTTAGGGGCATAAGAAGTAAGGGTACTCATGTTGACAAAACTCTGAAGTGATGCTTCTCAGTACTTAGTACCGGCTCATTTCAGGCCTAACAAAACTGCTATCATGACTGTAGACTCTTTATTTGCTAAGACTCATATTTACATAGCAAAATGTGCAAGTTGCCCTCAAGGGCGCAAACATTTGCAAGAATTTGTAAGGTTTTCTATTAAGGCTACACATGTCAATGAGCCGAGCATAACGTGCTGCTAATAAAGATCTACTGCTGGGCTGTTTTGATGGGTGTTGCACATGTCTGAAAAGCAAAAAGTTTCCTGCTGCTGATCTTGAACTGGTTCAAGAGAAGACATTGATATCACAAGTGTGTATTCATCCTGCAAGAGCACGTCTATATCGCATGTGAGGAAATAGCATAAACTAGCCAAATGTCAGATCAACAAAAAGACCAGAGATTGAATAAGTTATGAAAATCAATATGGGAGAGTTATAGTAAAACCCTTGAACTCCTAGGTTATTGCTGTAAATATATTTTAAAAAATCAGTATTTAATTGGCTGCTTTAATAAACAGAGGGAAACAAAGATGTAAAGTTGTGTGGAAAATAACAGGTTGTTACTTTGTGTTGTGTTAGAGCGTCTGGAAATGAACTTTGTAATACATCTTGAACAGTCTGTTGACATCGCTCTCCAGGAAGGAGAGAGCTCCCACCACAGTGACAACTCTCTCCATCCTGGAGAGCGATGTCAACAGACTGTTCAAGAGGCAGAA
>JAVQJD010102987.1:0-28828 GCA_036023655.1 Nannoperca australis | reverse complement strand
CCCCCCCCCCCCCCCCCCCCCCCCCCCCCCCCCCCCCCCCCCCCCCCCCCCCCCCCCCCCCCCCCCCCCCCCCCCGCACAGGGAATAGGCATTTAACCAAAATGGTGATTTGAGAAAGTCAATAAGGAAGATAATCTTTAGTTGCAGCATGAATTAGGTTGAGTCAAAAAGAGATTCACTTCACTTGGGTGTGTCATTTGCATGACTGCGTGAAACCCATTTTTCCACTACCACCCCCACCACCACCAGTGCACCATGGTTAAACACTCAGGGGCCACTTTATTGGGTGCACCTGTGCAATTTATTAGAATCCAATATAACAGCTCAGTCATAAAGTCTACCGTAAAGATTATGTTCTGGTTTTGTCAGAAATGTTTAAATGGAAGTACATGTTTATGTCTGAGATCATAGTTAAAGGTGGTGTCCTGACTATTTACGCACATGAAGGGGCAGAATTTGATATGACCTCTGAATATAATGTAGACCAGTACACCACCACCACCACCAATGGTGACCTCCATGCTAAGACACACAATTGTGTCACACATATGAGTGTGTAAAAAAAAAAAGACAAAGAATGAACATAAGTATCATAAAAGTAAACGTTATGGCTTTTGTACAGTTGTATTGAATGACATTAGATTGTACAGGTGTACCTGATAAAGTGGCCACTGGGTTTGTGATCAGTGCTTCCACTGTTCATATTAGGAGGTGTAACTAATATCGCATGTGTAGAAGAGCAGATGTTGTACTGGAAAACAAGGAAACAGCACAAAAAAACAAAAACCGGCTCAGCTCCTATTAGAGGATCATGTGTGTTGTTGTGCGCGCGCGCCCTCTCCTCCAGTTACAGCCAGCACCGCAGTGACAATAGGAGGCCTAATGCCAGCCCCCAACACACACATGCACAGACACACACTTTGTGTTCGGGACAGGCTGTTCAGTTGTGCAACTATTATCCCCCCCCCCCCCCCAAAAAAAAAACCCAACCCTGATCCGTTCATGGAGTCTAACTGCAGGCGATTGGGCGCCCAGATTCAAACAGGTAACAGGTGTCCCGCTGCGGCCCGAACAATGTGTAATGGGTATATTTACTACGTGACACTTGTGTCGACTTTGACGACTGTCAAATATTTCGCGGCGTTAGCAGGACGGGTTAAGTTTAATGGTAACTTGCGTCAGTTTTTCGCTACATAAGTTTTTTTCAAATCAGAGATTTATTTCACATGACATGCATAAAAAAAAATGTGTAGGTTCATGGAGCATATTTTCGGCGACATCTCCAAGAACCAGAAAATGTAGCGTCCACACGATACATCGTTATATTTTGCTCTAACTTGGCACTCCCGAACTCACGTTAGCCACGTTACAATTGTCGCGGCTTCTTTCTTAGCAACCATACCATTTGGTGTAGTCTGTTTTATCTATCTATGCGTTTTAGTATTGGTGACACAACGCGAGCGGTTTATAAAAAGACGTTTAAAAGCGAGAAATGTTCGGTTAAAAACTCACCGTCTGCTCGGAACAGAGTCTGTCCAAAACAGATCTTTCATTTCCTGTTCCTTCTCGTGCTGCCTTCAAGTGCTGTCAGTACATTCATTCTGCAGCAGGAGGAGGAACTGTTAGAGCGCATTCAAATGCTTATGTTGAAAATAGGAAAATGTAGTTGTGTTTTGTCTGACGTTTTCACACTAGTTTAAAAATACGTTGCTTTTTTGCAAGTGAATGTAGTTGACTTATGCAACACCCAATTATTTCTTGTCATTTCAACAATGAAATAAATATTGGCGCTTTGGCTTGGATGAATCTACTCCGCCGTACATTTCCGAATGCATCATTTCGATTTCCGCAGTACGCGTGCGGACAAACTGTCTCCTTGGCCAATCAGATTCCGCTTTTTCCCGATTTGAATATAAGCTGAACCGTTGAGATAAACTAGGGGATTTTTCCTTTTTTTCTCCTTTTTTTTAAAGCAGAAAACAAGCAAATAAACGCAAAAGGATTAATCACACCACCTCCTCACAACAGACCACGCACACACACAGTCTCTCGATTTGGGTTTCACTATTTATTTTCTCGAAGACAACCTACCTATCCTGTAGCCTATCCTCCCAAAATGTTTTTTTTTTGGGCAAATCACCTTTTTTTCTCCATCCATGTCATAACTTTAGATTTGAAACCACATGTTTGCTAACAAGGAATGCTGCAAAAAAATACCCCCATGTTGAACAGAAGGTGTCTGAGCACAATGTGTAATCATTTACTACAGTGTTTGAAGTTAACACAAAAAATGGGTACGGGTAAGCAAGGGTAAGCTTGTACACCTAGCTGGTATAAGAGGAAAGAGGAGTATGGGGCTAAGGACTCTGCAAGGTACTAAAAAGGTACAGCAAACTTGTTCATGGGTTTATTTGTTATTCAGGAGAACCCACTTTAGGACCACTCCAGTCTGACATGTGGGACACTTTTTGACCTTGAGAAAAGGGATGTTAAAATTCCCCTCTTAGTTTAGCTGAGATACATTAGCAGATGCATTACTGCTGCTCCTGAAATAAAGTAATTGTTTTCTCAAGTATCACTAAAAAGCATCATTGGATTACTCTAGAAAGACAACAAAGATTGTGGTTGAGTGATGCATATTTTAGAGGTTGTTGGCAGGTCAAAACCTATGAAACCGACCAACACGCCTGCAGAAAGATTTCAGGCCTCACTTTGCAGTACATGTGCAAAACCATAGATTATTTAGCAAAATCGGAAACTAGTGAGGGGTAAGGGAAGGGGAAACATGTAACATTTAAGCACAGTTTTACTTAAAAAGAAAATTACACTGTATCCACAGCCTAAGGAAACTAAAATACCCTAAAAAAGAACTGTGCTATAGTTTAGTACATGCAAAGGTTATGATTCACAATCCTACGTGAAATGGCCATTGTTCTCTTCTCCCTTGGTGATAAGTCAGAGATATGGCAACAATACTGCAGAAGCAGTGATTTTGCTGTAAATCGAAGGAAAAATTATGAAGTGTCACAAGGGGAACAGGTCATTTGGTTGATTATAGTGATGGTGTCAGAATTTCACAGCATCAAGCCCATGTCTGGTGCGTAGGTTAGGGTTCTGGTGTGAGGGTGGAATACGATCGTCGTCAATCACCTTTTACAGAAGCGATGAAACTAAAAGCTGAAAAATAAAAAGATCATAAAAAGGAACACACTGGAGGCAAAAAGAAAAGCCCAAAAGCCACCAAATGCATCTTAATACAATGCACTGCTGCTCCACACCTGCCAATAGCATTGTCCAGTGTCAATTAATACTAACTTAACAATAATTCAAAACAAAAGAATAATCCTTGTGATGACGATGTATTTTTTTTTTTTTTTTCTCATATCCAACGTTCTTCCTTTCAGGGATTTGAGGATCAGCCTCTCTTTCAAAGGGCGGAAATTTCTTTCCTGAAACCTTTGCTAACCTCATCGTTGCGTTTCTCAATTTTTTTGTTTCTCTTCTGATGTTGTATTTGAATTTTTTTTGTTTGTTTTTTTTCCCCCCGTCTCTGCATGCGTTCTCACCCAGTCTTGCACATACTCCCAGTCACGCACGCAGCCAAGCACACACAACTCATCCGTCCATTCTCTCGCACATGCGACTCGCGCAGCCGGACTCCTGGCCCCGCCCACCAGGGGGAGAGGATGGTGCCCTGTTGGGCCTTTCGTTGGAGGAGATGAACCTGGCTCCTCAGCACTGAGTCCAGACATTCATACACAAATGGGTCCATTCACACACATGTCTGATAGCGTGGCCGATTGGGGGAGGGGCACATTGAGGGTGGCGCCCTCTCTAGTCGGAGGACCGCAGAATTGTGATGGTTCGTGGTTCATCTCAGTTCATAATTATAGTTATATTCATCGCTGCATTTTGTTGTATTAAGATCTCTTGATTTCGTATTTTGGATGTCCTTGGTTCTCCCCGGGCAGACATCAAGTTTTTTGTTTGTTTGTTGTCATTTGAAGTAGTTTTCCGAAGACGACAGCTCCAATAACGCAGAAGTTATGTCGGCATGTCTCTCAACGCATTCGATGTAGATGTTTTTTGCTTTTTTTGCAACATGTAGCCACTCATTCTCACTCGCACCCACTCGCCATCTCAAACTTCATTTGGACTGGTTCCCCTGGAATGCCAAATGAAATCCACACATTTTTCTCTCAGATAAGATGCAGCCATGGATCCCACGAGCCAAGCACAATGGATCAAATTTCTCACACTCTCGCTCTCTCTCGCTTCTTTCTCTCCTAATTTTTTTATGTTGAACAGAGTGCTGCATCGTGAACAAAACTCCAGAATACCCCAGATGCCGTCTAGAACTGGAATCCCTCGGCTGGCACGTTGGCTGAGTTAAAGCCGTAAGTTCCGCCCTGGATGGCCTCTGGGACCAGGCTGGTGTCTTCGTCGATCTAAATAAAAACACGGAGCAGCCGGGCGTTAACAGTGTACAGCAGACATGACGGTGGGTAAACACGGGTGGCAGTTACTGCATTATGAAGACATCCTTTGGGCTAATTACAGGCAAATACCAAATGCCCCCTTTTACTTGAGTTATTATTTGATCTTCACTGTATATCACCAACACGTTTGTTCATTCAATTAAATGTGTTGGTAGTATTTATTTTTAAAAGTAAAATACTGAAGTGTAATTTATTTGTAACTTACATCATCAGATGAGAAGAACTGATCAATAATTTCGTATGCCAATTTGTAGATATCTTCATTTTCGTGATTCTGGAGTTGCTCCACTTTTTCCAAACCTGAGGAACAAAAAAAGAAAAGAAAAAAAACAAAATGATACACCATTCAATCACACATGAACGCCTAATGTTAATAAACACCGAAACATGATAAAACCTTGATGGTGCAACTTTTACCTCCGCATTCCTCAATAAGGTTAGCAATCGTTTCAGCCTCATCATCCGCCATCTTGAGTATATTGCTGAGGCCGTCGAGGACGACCTGCACAACCTGGGCGTCCTTTACCGTCAGCAGGTTGCAGAATGGCGGGATCACCTGCTTCTCAATCAGGTGTGCCACCTGTAGGCAAGCAGAGAGGCAATGAGGAATATCAGTAATCTCACACGTTAGAGAAGGAAGGAATACTTCAACGGGGGTTTGACATTCTCCATTTCAGTATGGCAGTTTCGGTCCATTTTCCTGGTTGCATTTGATGATTTTAGTATCAAATTTGAAAAAAAGCCAATAAAGGGTTTAACAGTAAAACTCAGCAAACTAATTTAAAGCTAACAACATTTATAAATGAAGACTTTAGTGATGTACGATGTAAAATATTCCAAATTTTGTGAAATTCATGAATGGATTTTGAAAAAAAGTTTAAGGTCACCGCTGACAGAGCTGGTTTGTGACTGATTAGATTCTTACCTGATCTTTCCTCCCACTTATTGTCAGGTTGCTGATGGCCCAGGCTGCTTCCTTCTGAGTGCCAAAGTCACCCTGAAATACACGAGCAACACACATTTTCACTATATGCTCTCCAAATATAATAGTAACAACACACGATCCAGTTGTACTTTACATAGTTTATAAAGAGATGGAAGCTCACCTTGTCGAGCAGGTGAATGATCATGGGAACCAGCTTGGCGTCAATGACGGCCTGCACCTGCTGCTGGTTGCCTGCTGTGATGTTGGACAGGAACCACACCGCCTCCTACAGGACAAAACGAACAAATGCAAGAGTCTGTGATCTACTGTGGAGAAGGGCCTTCGAGCCATCGAGGTTTAAAGTGCATACAGGATTTATCCTAACCAAAGACGCCGGGCGATTTTACAGTGTGAGGGGAGGAAAGCGCCTGTCCCATTCGTCTTCTTGAGGGCTAAATACTTATTTGGCCGACACAGAGTGCTGTGGGCGGGGCAAAGGCGGTGTTGAGGCTCTAATCACACATTCACAGACAAACATCTTCCCCAACATCCATGTCTGTCTCACTAACTAGCTCACTGAGGTTCTCCGTGTTATGAACTGCTACAAGAAGCTGAATCTGTACCGTCTAACCCTTTCACAAAGCATTCCTACAGATGTCATCATATGTTGTAGTAGTTTGAGATTAACAGTGTACATGTGCAGCAGGAGGATGAAAATACAGAATGCATTACCTTGTTGATTTTCTCCTTCGGGTGTGTGAGGAGTGCAGGGAAGTGGCTGAGCGCGTCACAGTTGAGCACCACCTGGGTCTGTTCGTCTGTGCCGGTCACTATGTTCCCAACGGCCCTCAGGGCAGCAGTCTGGATGCGGAAATGGAGTGTGGAAATGTTAAAATACATTTTATGTATAGATACCCTTTTATTGTAGCAGGCTGCCAAAACTCAAAAGTGTTTTGTTGTTTTGATGTATTTTAGGCACTATGATCTCTGTACGGTGCAGTTCTGTAATGGTTGTACCAACATGCGTAATATAACTGAATCACAAAACAAGTTTAATCAATTGAATCCTAAGCAGCAGTTTCATGTCTTCCTACCTGAACTTTGACCTCCTGGTGACTGAGCAGAGGCACCAGATGGGGGACGATGCCAGAGTCGATGACCATTTGGATCTGCTCGTTCCCAGCGTCAGTCAGATAAGACAGAGCCCACACGGTGTCTACCAAGATCTGGAGGCAGCAAAGAAGAAAAGAAACGAATGAATACATTCTCCGTCCTGCACGACCTCTCAAGACGGTAATCCTTTGTCAAGGCATCGCAGCAGGCGTAACAAACTGGAGGGGAAAGAAAAGTGTCTACTCACGCTGACATCAGTGTGGTGGATCAGCACGCAGAGAGCTGGCAGGATCTGAGAGAAGACGTGAAAAGAAGGAAAAGGCAGGTGGGGTCATTAGGCAGAGAAAATGACAACAAAAACATAAACAGGGTTCCTATGTCATGTATAAAGGCTTAATTTTAGTTGAGATGGCTGTATGACCCTGTACTCAGCTATGCCTCAATTCATTTCACCACATAAAAAGGAACATGCCACATTTGCTCTTATTTAACCAAGCTAGGCAGACCCATGATGGCACTCTCTGCCTCTCTCTCTCTTCCTGCCAAAACACCACCAATAAACACATCTCTTAGACTTGAGGAGAGGGGTGGAGGCAGAGTGCCTTCCCTTACATGTAGCAGAGGTGAGCATTCACAGCAGCAGACAGCCCCAAAAATGAGTAGTTTTCCGAGGTAAGATTCTTCTGGTAATTTTTGTAGTTTGCAGCGCACTTTAAACCAGCTTTGTTTCGCATTCAAGAAAAGGGATCATACACACTGAGAAGTTCAGTTATTTTATCGGATTAAAAAAAACAGACTCCAGAAGCTGCTGATGCTTGTTGGATCAAAACGTTTACCTGTAATTCATAAAATATCCCAGCTAAGCTTCAGGTGGTATGTAGCATCCTCTCCTATCTTTTGACCCAATGGTGCTTTTTCCAAAACACACGTGCCGTTGGTGAGTTTCATATGAGAATGTTTGGTCTTTTTCATTCACGAGTCAGTCATTTTGCTTCTGAAAATGTATAAACCGAAGGAGAGTGCATGGCGTGATCCCTCACTGGCTTCCCGCTCGTAAACACTGCCTTTTCATAAACACCCACGCTACCCAGCGATCTAGCACGCCCGTGTAGCTGCTCCACTCACTCTCGCCCCCTCTCCCTCTGCACACATACACACCTCCTGGATGGTCTCCATGGGTGGTGGAGGATCCTTGTGGCGGCACAGATTGACCATGACCCAGGTGACATTGCGAAGGAAGGTGATGGGGATGGAGGGACTGATGAAAGAGAGCAGGGGCTTCACCACACTCAAGCTGATCACATAGTCTCTGCATTGAGGGCCGTCACCTGGAGAGAACACACACACACACACAGAGAGAGATGGAGCGCTTGTCATTGCGGGGCTGACTGTTTATTTGTAACACGCTGGTGCTCGCACCATCAGGGACTCACCTATGATGTTGCCCAGAGCCCAGACAGCCTGTTCGCACACATTCTGGTGAGGAGAGTGAAGCAGCCTCAGGAACAGCGGCACCGCGTCTACACAAAAGAAACAGATCGGTGTTATGATCTGATGTGTTGCCTTAATTCCGGTGCAACAGCAAGCTCCGCGCATAATTAAATTTATTATTGGTAGTCGATATAATGTTTATACATTCTGATGCAACTTTAATAGTCCGATTGCACCCATTAAATGACCACTTGGGAGAGATCTAGACTAGCGATTTGGACGTGGCCAAGTTTGGAATTTGACTTCAATTCAAATTGAGCCACAACGCAACAAGAAAACAAGAGACAAAGAGGGGGAGTAGGGGAATATCTAAAGGCTATTTTCTTAAATTTTCCTTACTGTGAACATAAAACAATATCCAAACATTCTTAAATTCGGATCTTAAAAACAACCAGAGAAAGCTCAAGATTCGGATGAAAACTGCTTCGATCAAGTATTCAAAGCCAGACAAAGTGAAACTCTGCTGTTAGGCCTGCATAACAGATCATAGGTTGATGTATATACTGTGACGGTCAATCATCTGGAAGTTCACAGATTTATGCGTTTATGTCCTAGTTTGCAAATGTGCATTTCTGAGGTTCTTTCACCTTGTTGAAACTCTCTACCGACTGTGGCTTAAATGTAAATATACTGTTTACCACGTAATGGAATGATAAAATAAGGTTGCAAACGTAACATGTGGGACACAACAAAAACAAATCAGTGTTTCTCAAAAGTAGTCTTCAAATGCCTTTAAATGTGCAGGTTTTCCCGTTTCATAACAATCTGCCAAACAGATCATTTAAATAATGACATTTATTCCAGCATAGACCTTCACACCCAACTAACATAAAATCAACACTTAGTGGAGCGTAAATAGATGGCAAAAATATATATTTTTTTTTTAAGTGGTGTGTTGTGATACAATGCCACTTACTGGACTGGACCACAGCTTGGGTCTGCTCTGAGGTTCCCGACGCTATGTTGGTTAGAGCCCAGGCTGCCTCAAACTGGAGAGATGGGCTGCAGGAGAAGTGAGAAATGGCGGCCGATGAAAGCGAGTGTGTTTGGGCAGGGGTGTCAAACAGTAAGAGTATGCTGATGAGTCATTTATATTTCTGCCATTAATGGAAGGTGAAAACTAGAACACATTTACATAACTGCTACACCGTGCAGATGCTGGGCTAAACCTCGACGGCTCGTTTGCATAACTTTGAAGTGTACACAAACTCAACGTGATCCGGAAAAAAGGACCACCTTGTACTATAATTATCGCACGTGAAAACGCATTACTCACTGCTACGCGCAGACAAACGGATTACAGGCTGCTTACTTGTCATCTCTGTCCAGGCAGTGGACCAGTATAGGAAGGATCCCAGACTTAATCAGGTCATCTATGGGAGGGTTACGGTCGCTGGACAACAACTTCCTACAAAAACAAATGGGAAGCAAAACAGCATTACTCACACACTCACGTCGCTTCACTGACATACCAACAAGAAGAAGCAATTACACAAAGAGAGAAACGGCTAGAGAATGTGACGGCAACGACAGGAGACTCCACCCTGCTCGTGAACCAAACGTTAACATTGCACATCAGGTACAGTGCGATGGTATCTTCAGTGTCGGGATAAAGCTGCTGGTAGACTTCAAATGAAGAAAAAAAAAAAGAATGCAAGGCAAAGAAAAATAAAATCTGGAATGTGAACATGTAACATGAATTCTGCTACCTTCTGCTGCACCTCGCCCCAACTTTAAGAGAGCTGCGTCACTGAGCTGCAGTGCCATTTACAGTGTCCATTAATCAGACGGGGGCTGGCTTTACTGTAAATCACTGCTGTCTAACCGAGCTGGAAAAACATTCAGGCCCTGAAATTTCCAACACTGAAACTGTATTTCGCACAAGGCCATCAATCCAATCATCAATCAAGAGAACCTCTTAAGACTAAATATTTGTGTACTGGTGCAATACCAGATGAACCAGATGTGAATGTGGATTACACTCAAACTGCTACTGTTATAGAGCAAACTAAACTTCAATACGAAGCAGCAGCGATACGGTTTATTCGTAGTGAAAAGTAGGTTTGTGTTGGCATGGGCAATACTTACACCATGATAATCGTGGCAGCATTGTCTTGATATTGATATGTAACTATTTCAGATGCCAAAAAGTACATTTATATTCATTGAATTCAACTGTGTTTTGGGGTGTTTCAGGAGCAATCTTCCTTTTAGATAATCTCATGCTGTGTTAGATTTCACCAATTCATTTTTGGTCACTTTCACATCTGTAGTCCAGTACCTGTCGCTAAAAGACCTCCTCCTGGACACTTCACGCTCAGCAGATAGATTAAGTAGTAGTGTTTTTTGTTTTTTTCCATTAACGCTAAAATCCTGCTGTTGGTCCACTTTGCTTTCACACCACAGATGAAATGCACCAGCACCACAGTTTGAGAGACAGCTTTCACACCAGGCCACACAAACCAAACTTAAAAAGGTACGGTGACAAAACACTCCTACATCTAACATCAATATTAAGACTGAATGGTTATACAGAGACAATGTGTGTCTATGTTAGGTAGGTGTGTGTGTGTGTGTGTGTGTGTGTGTGTGTGTGTGTGTTCCCACCTGGCAGCCTGAACAGCACTCAGCTGGACGCCCTGGTTATCACTGGTGGCATTCTAGAAAACACAACACGCACACATCAGCAGTCATACACAACATGTAAAATAATAGTTTCCTATTTACATTGAATTACAATATAGTTTTAACACATTGAGTTTAGTTTGGGGGACACAACTTAAATGCTGATGCAAAATATACATTGCCCATAAAATGGGCTAAATGATGATGAAGAAAAAGAAATGAAGACATCCTACTTACTTGTACTATTGCTTCAAGAGAAGTGTTTTGCTGAAAAGAAACAGTTTGGAAAGTCATCAGTGTAGAATTATACTTTTACACATTTGTTAAAACACCCACAGTATGTAATGCAAGGAGTTACAAAATGATCCGTAACAGGTGCATTTTAAACCGGTGGTTAGGCGTGAAAAAATCTAAATATCTGAATACCCTGACAAAAGAAGGTGAGCAGACATCTGTCAGCTTCTTGCTTTGCACAACAGTCGTCCCTAAAACTGTTTTTGTATTTGAAGTTGACGCGGCAAAAAGATGTGTGGTGACTTGCGTTCTCACTTGAACCGATGTGGCGTAACGGTCGGCAGGCCGGACGTGCAGGCCAGCATTCAACTGGATGATTTGCCAAGTGGCAGCATCACCTGACGCCCTCTACCAGGAGTTCAGAGCCCAGAGCAGGCTGCCTCTGTTAGAGACACTGCGCATCACTCTTAATGAAGCACTGACAATGAGTGCAACCCCTATGAGATCAAGCTAGCGGATGCCTCCAATAGCCAGCAGTTGCAGCTGATTGCCTGTACACTTAAAAAATACTTAAAATATATATATATATATATATATATCTGTGTACTTGCATCAGATTTATATTTGTGTATTTACAGTGCACGGCTGAAGATTAAAAGAGACAATTAAACTAAAATTAAAGTGGTGATAAAAGAAATGTAAAAAACAAAAAGCTGAGGGAATGTGAGGTTTGGGGATGTATCAGAATAAAGCATATATAGTCCAACAAGCCCAGCGGGCCCGAATGTTCCGTTGGAAAAAGTTAAAACAGAGCTAATGTCCTCAAGGCAACAGCATTTGATTGTTTTTTTTTAGACCGGCCATTGGTTTGTTAAGTATTTAAACTACTTTCCCACAAAAGCCTCTCTCCAACATCTTGCAGTGAGTCAGAGCAGCGTGTCATTGTTGATATACTGCTAAGCAGCCCATTTCGAGTCAGCCCTCTCAATACCACCAGGCAGTTACTGTGATTGAATTTCTGAATTGCTGAGTGGCCATTTTAATCCGGCAATGCCACCAAACCATTTAGTGATGGTGGAACTCTTGATCAATGTGTTTTTTGGGAATGCCGTTGGCCTAAAATACATCGAATGTGTGCCAACGCTGCACACACGAAGAGACGACTACGGAGACGTTTACTGTTGAGCTTCACAACCGTACCGATCTGAAATCTCCGTCGACATCAGAGTCCTCACAGATGTCCTCGTGGGGCACATTTCTCCTCTTCAGAAGGTGCTCATCTCTTTTGTTCTGTAATAAAAAAGGAACAGAAATATGACTTCATGTATATTTCAGCAGAAATTCATAAGAAATGCTCAGTCTGTCAGTACGTTCTTTCAAACATAAACTGCAAATAAACAGCCAGAATTCGGTTGTTTGTAGTTGATAGCACAGTATAACTCAAATGTATTTACCTTTCTGAGTTCCACCACCACCTCAGTTCTCTGTCTTCTCATAGTCTGGGGGGAGAGATAGCGTATTAACATTACACAACAAGAAACTTTAATCCCAACCCGCCTTTGCTCAAACGGTTGACACCAGCCACATCATTACATTTGGGAACAGTCTGAGATCAGAATCAAGTTTGAGCAACCAGAGCTGATCAACAGTATCACTCATACCTGGAACATTTGGTCAACGGCCCACACATACTGCATATGACAGCAACCAAACACACTTAGCAGGGGTCTGATCTAACTGACCTTTTCAGCTAACCCCCCCATTTTCTCCACCATTTTTATTCATGTTCTTACCCATAAAAAAAACTCCAACACATACAGTTACAATAATGGGATACACCCAGTTGCTAATTTATTAGGCAAATCTAGTCACAACTAGTGCAGTCCTACCTTCATGAAGGTTATAATGTTCCGTTTTAACTGTTTTAAAGGGAGGTGCTGGTTCTGATCAGAGGCTGTCGTTTGTGCTGCTGTTTAATTGTAGTGTTATACATGTCATACAGGGGCTGTACAAAATATTAGAAATACCTCTAGGCACAACACAACAACAATTCAACAGCACCGCAAACTGCAGCCTCCTAAATGCCCATGAAGTTGAATCAGCACCTCTCTGAAACTTAACAAAAATGTAATATTACGTACAGAATTTGTTGCAGGAATGTTTTAGCTTGCATCCGTTTTAGCTAGGTAGAATTATATAGGACAGTATGTACACTTTATGGAGCAGAAGAGTGTTGTTTTAGTTGCAGTTCAAAAGCAGGTGCTTGTCGGTAACGCTTGTGTCCATCACTGACAGACTTCCACCATGGTGACGATAACTTAAGTTCTTAACAGGTTAGTAAGGCGAGACAACGCGTGTCTAGTGGGGCCTAGCTCGCAGTGAACTACTTGTCAAACAGGATGTGTGAGTATATCCTGCTCATACACATCTTAAGCGAGCGCGCCTGAAAACAACACCTTCCCCCGCTAACACAAATGAAGCAAATGCATGCTGAGTGAGCCCACTTTAAATCAACTGGTGACTTATGAATCCAACGTTAGCTAACGTATAGCTTTGATCCATCAGTCATGTGATCGTGTTAACTAGCTGGTCGTGTTAACCTTGTTTTGTAAGCATGTGTAATGCTAGTAAACCACGGAATAAAATAGTAACACTACGCCACATTTTAAAAGACCCAGGTAACTGGCCAGCTAGGAGGCTAACTGGTTTCCGCCATTGTTTTTGGTGATAAAGACGGGGGATGGGTGGCACTGCAGCCACCAGCACCATCAAGCCCCACCAACGAGCTTAACGGTAGCTAGCAAGCAAACTAGCGCGCAGGTTAGCTAACTGCAGCATCAAAATAATGCTAATCTGCCGCCGTGTTAGCTTGCCAATCAAGCAAATATGTCCCTAGGACGTCCTGAAGGTCAATTGTATATGCATCAAATGTTTTCACTAGCTAACACATCGACCTAAACCCATTCGGTTGATTATGCTTCAGTTAAGCTAGCATGTCCCCCGTGGGCCTGGCTAGCAGCAAGCTAGCAGAGCACATCCAGGAGAGGCGATGAACCCCGACTAGCTTTTCTGACATGTTTTATAACCAACGCGGTCTCATAGCGCAACGAAACCAGCGAAAGCCAAGGGGAAATCGCCCGACCTAGGGCCGCGGTCTAAAACTGATGACTTTTGAAGGCCCTGGTCGAGGCTTTGGGTACAAAGTTCCCGATGGTGGAAATTAGAAACGACGTCACAAGGAAGCCAGGAGGCGAAGCTGGCCGCGAACAGAGCGGCGACGCCGAGCAAAAGAGGAGATCCTCGACACCAATCTGCATAACTTTTACCTCCAAATCACGGCCCTTATTCTTGAAATTCTTCAGCCGCTGGTTGTCCAGTTTCTCGTTGTCAGCCATGTTAGCCGCTCTGGTTACGCTAAATACAGATAAACTCGTGGATTTAGCTGGTGAGCTACCCTTTTCTGGTTCCCTTTTTCTCAGCCTTTCGTTAACGGACTATTTTTTGCTGCTCTCTCCGCGGTGCATACTGGGAATGCCGGTGGTGGAGGGCAGCCTCGCTCTGGCGTAGAGGAAGGGTGGGGAAATCCCCTTTACTCTCATTGGCTTCACTGTTAACATCTATCTGCAGGGCGCGCCACATATCAACATACAAACTAATATTTGATCCACTCAGTGACAATTGACGTCCATTTATACACATATGTATGTATGTGTGTGTGTGTGTGTGTGTATATATATACAATATATTGTAAATTCTGGTAGAAGGAAGTGCACTTACTCTATAATGTTCAAGTGCTTCTTTTCTATTTCATATTTCTGTTTAATGCCATTACATTTCTATTTTACTCGACTAACTTACATTGTTATGTAATATTTACTGCTAAATTTCCATTTTTTGTCTTTAGATTGCTGAAGCCTGGTACATATTTTCTTTAAACTTTAATTCTAACTTCAAAATGCATTTTTGCACAGAACAAGGTTTGTTTTGTGACAGACTTGTAAAAATGTTAAGCTATCCTTCAAGGCCTTGGGCCCTGTGTCAAAATGTAAGATTAAGAATTTCAGGAGTCTTTACATTGTTGTATTGCAACCTTTACTCCCAAAACTTATCCAAATACTGCTTCTACTATTTATTTCATCACTCAAATTCCAGAAGAACCACTTCAATTTAATTCTAGATATTTTGCCACCTTTATATCATTGAAACAAATAGACAAAACAATACTGAAACAGCACCAACATAACATTTAACGCACGTTTATAACATGTCATGAGTTGACAGATGTGATAGTTTTGCTTTTGTTTTAATGTGTTTAATGTAACAGCACCTATATCAATATCAATCTAATATATATATGTGTGTGTGTGTGTTTTAGTCACATTTGTGTTGCTGAAGGAAATCTATACAAATAAACATATTGTATATCATAAAACTGGCAATCTCATTCCAAATAAATAAATACAGATTGTATGAAATATGTTTTTATACAAATTAATACATAACACATACATAAAAATGCATAATGCACAACTGGAAAACAAGATATTTTTGAGCCACAGAAACTCGACCAAACAAACATTGTTTTCCATGTCCACTGCCAGTTTTCCATGAACAGTATGTGCACCGTCTGACTGGCTGTTTTCTCAAAATGATTCCAAAGATAATCCAAGATTATTTACAGCATCCTCATGGGTTATCACCCTGGCCCTAAGACACTTTGCCTTCAGCAGGATGGAGTAAACGTTCTTTCAGCCACAGAGATTAACACTTAAAAGTGTGATCACGTCATCCCTTTTGTTATCACCTCCTCTCATTTGATCTTGTCAAAGTGAGGCCATTTGCTGATGAGCTACACAGGCAAGTGAGAAGGAATCTTCAAATAGATTTTCATCCATCAGCCGCTGCAGAGCAAGATCTGTTTCGAAGCTGCAATACTGAAGCCTTTAGACTTCATCTTAATCTTAATATCCTCCTGAGTTTGTTTGAGTGGAGTCTTCATCAGATAGACTATCCTCCTGAAACCTTCCTCAAGCCCCGTGCCGGAGGTGGCTGAGCAGGGCTGGATGAACCAGGCCCTGCCCTCGCACACTCTTCTTAAATTCAGTTTCACACAAAGCGCCTCTGGGCTTAGAGCTCCCAGAAGGTCCTGTTTATTGGCAAGGACCACGAGAGGAACTCCTCTGAGACTCTCGTACCTCAGGACCTAATAAGTGGAGAAAACAAAGTAAAGAACACTTTAATCACTACAGTGCAAAACAAACTTTTTGGATGAACCTGTCCATTGCATGCAGATATTATGTTTGCTATACTTCCAATCAAGAGAACAATTGAACCTCTCAATAACACACTACAATACACTGTAATTTAAAGAGATAAGAACATTTTTCAATTATAACTCCTATGAAGCATCTTTTACTGGTGTATAAACAAATATTGAATGATTGACAATATAACAATTGTGATTAAATATGATGCATTTTTAAAAATATTTATTTGTTAATTAAGCATTTATTTATTTTAAAATACTTATTTTTCACTCTAGATGGCAGCTGAGCAAACTCTAACCCGATGAAGGCCATGTTTTTTTCACAAAAAAGTGAAGACTCCAGCACTATGAATATGCAAAGTGGTTTCATTTCAAATGTTTTACTGTTAAATGTTTCCTACTTCACTCAAACTCTGCACAAACATCATCCTGCACAGTGAAGGTCAAATATCCAAGTGCAGTAACAGTAAGCAAAACACATTTTTGAGTTGAGAGGGACTTTATAGTGTTTGTTCATAGGCTGCTTAAAAATGCAAAATAGGGGTGTAAATCAAAAATCTAATATTGTCTGATTTAATTACCCGATTAAGTTCCTTGCGGGCCTCGTCCAGCCGCCTTTCTTCCCAGCTGTCCACCACAAACAACAGTCCGGCTGTATCAACATAGTGATGCCTCCAGTGGGGCCTCATCTTCCTCTGGCCCCCCACGTCCCACACCGTCAGGCCCGGGCTGCTCCTGTCGGTCTCCAGTGTCTCCACATTGAAGCCCACAGTTGGCACGGTCACCACGCTCTCGTTGTACTTCAGTTTGTAGAGCAGGGTGGTCTTTCCCGACCCATCCAGACCCAGCATCAGGACCTGCGCTTGTTTCCGAGGCTTGGATCCACGCATGCCCATGTCCTATAAAAGTGCAGCTTGGGTCTATACCCCCCGAAAAAGGAGATTCTTCTTGTATAAATGTGTAAACTAAGATGTCTGCACCCAGTGGCTCCTTTGTCCTGCCGTATCTGTAGGCTTAGTGTGTCTGCTCTCTTGTGGAGACTGTCTGCAATCAGTATGCTTTATGTACACACTGGCAGAGCGACCCCTCCCCTTCGTTTGTGATGGGATGGGATTCCTTCTGTCTTTGCGTGGCTTTCAGTAAAGCTATTTATATTCAAAGCGATGGTGCAACTAAGTGGGGCTACACGCAGTTCTCTGGTTTCCACATAACAGTTAGTGGAGTCACACCACACCTGCCCCAGATCATCATACACACCAGCAGCCAGGAAGTCTATGTTTGGTACACTGGGATCATTTTCTTCCTGGCTGGATGTCCCACAGAAATGACATCATAGGTACATGGGTAAATGTAGCTTTAGACTGACCTGTATGTGGGATGACGGTGCAGCTTCCAGAAACCTTTTGGCAAAAATAGTTTCTGGGAATTTGTTGCTCCTCTCAAATGAATGTGCATGTTCATTATCGTGATAGACTGCAGCCTTGCACTTATATTGTACTACAGCAGGACTGGACAATATGCTCTCAATATTCCTTGTAACAAGGAGTACAATAACAAATATTACAATATGATTTGTTTTAATCAGTGCATCATATTTAATTGATTTCAATCAATCAATTATAAATCAAATGCAATGCACTCAAAAATAACCAGAAAAAAGTATAATAGAAGATAATACAAGCTGATGTTGGCTGTTAACTCTATGACCACTTAAACTGGGCTTCTGGATTGGACTGGTTAATTGATTGGTTCATTTTCTGGCTAAATGTCACCAGCTGCTGTAGCTATAGCTTATTACACAGCTATATCTGTATAACTTCCTTTTTCATCATCATTTTCTTTTCTTTTTTTAAAAACACCACAACATAGAAAATGATATGACCATTTCTCATTTTAATGTTACCTTTTGATTTACATTTTAAAATTTCAGAATTTATTTTATTTTTTTACAGTTTATTAAAGTCAACAAAAAACAAGAACAAATGCCACATAAACATTCTGTAACATACATTATCCAGGGAGAATGTGAACTGAAAGAAGCACAAACAAACGGTTTTATCTGGTATACATCTCTGAAGTTAAACAATCCAGGAACAGGCGTATTGAGTTCTTCATTGCTGTATAAACAGTATAGGGGTGATACTAATGTGAGGACAGTATGTACATTCATCTTACAATGTCATGTCTCTTGGAGGCATTCTTTCAACAATGCTATTGTGAGCTATCAAGGTATGACACGGAGGTTGTGCAGTGTGCATGGTATGATCGACTGCGTTACATTAAAAACCGAGAAGTAGTTTTGGCAGCGGACATCATAACAGGAAATGAACCGTTAAAAAAATAAGGCAACAATGACGCATTTCATTCAAAGGCTTTTTACATTTTGGGTTAGAGTTCAGGGAAATGGGAGATTGAACAACATGAGATCTGTATGGGGACTTTTCTCTTAGTGAAGATAACATGGTGTTAAAGGATGACATTGTAACAGTAAGTTGTCAACTTCAGTATATTTATGTCTGTACAAAATGATAATGTAAGAAAAGTCAGATAAAGTATTAGCGTGTCCATATGTAAAAAAGGAGCATATTTAAAGGGTTGTAAATCTTATTAAAAATATAACTGCCAATTATAATTTAAATGATGTGACAATTCAATCTTTACCTTCTTCTTGCTAATTTAAATGAACAGTCAATGTTATTATATCATCAGATAACAGGTGACAACCCATATGAATGAATAATTAGCAGTTAGACCACATCACCACGTTATCTGACAAGGTATTGCTTTTAAAAGTTACATTTTTACAAGTGAGGTTTGGTTACACTTCGACAACCTACTGCATTATCCAATAGTTATTACATTATCAGTAGTTAGGTGGATTCGGATAAGCTGGGGCTGAACAGAGCTACAGACAGAACATCTCAGCTTTCAAATAATCTTAAAATGTATCAACAATCACAACAGGAATTAGACTTCATCAGCACAGAAACTAACAGCAATCATTTTAACTGAACTAGACATTCAGCATCTAAACTCATAACATGGGACCACTCAAGACAAAACACTTTGTTCATTCTTACATCAAGAATTCCCACGTTCAGCAAGCGTGATATGACTTTCGTAATGGATTCTCTTGCTGTAAAATATGAATGGTGATATTCGAACAAGCATATGCATATTACCATTTGTGCTGTTCATGTATAAAAGGGAATAAATTCATATTGAGGATTTGCACCAGTGACACGTATCTGATCCAGGAAAAAATAACCTGCCATCGTGTTAAACGACTCTTCAGTGCAGACGCTTTGTCGATGTCGGTACAATTCAGTGATGCAGAAACACAGAGCTAGGAAACTAAAAATATAAAAATTAGTGGTCACATAGACGTTGAGTGAAAGACTCCAGGCTCGAACTAATGTGAAAGTGAAGCTCCATGCTATCTTGTATACTTTGTATGCCTCATTATTGGCTAGACAGTTGGTTGTTAATGTGACTTGTGTAAAAGTTTAATCACACAAAGACAGACATCTATCACTTTTTTCTCCTCTCAACCACGCGCACACACACAAAGACACACACAAATATGTGCAGACTCAAGGGCACACCCACAGCTGCACAGAGCTAAATCTGTTTATTTGCATAACAGCTCGCGTTACGGTGTCTGAACCATATGGCTAAGCCTAAACGAAACACATGTTCTTACAAGTGTCAATTTTTCAGCAGTAAAAGTAGAGGAGAGGGGACGGGGGAGTGGTTTGATACACTGAAGGGCTAACTTGTGTAAATATCTGTGATAGAAATTGTTCTCGCTCAAAAACATTGCGGGCTCAGTTATTAAATCTTTCATCTTAAGCCTATTTTATTCTTACTGATATTCAAACATAATATAGATACTGTGTGTGATGGACGGGCCATCTACTGCTCACTGGTCTTGCCTTTAAACTTGACCACCATGACGGTTATGTTGTCAGGGCAACCACGATAGAAAGACTGGAGGACGATGCTCTTGGCGCCAAAATGAGGCTCGTTCAGTCGTTCCCTGATGAAGCGAACCGCCTCCTCGTTGCTGAAGGTGTCCCACAGGCCGTCCGACGCCAGGATCATGAACTCCGGCTGCAGCTTGTTCAGGTCAAACGACATGATGTCAGGATCGGGAATGACCACGTTGAGGTTCTTAAGGGGGTAATCGCCCAGAGAACGGGACATGGCCAAGATGCCCTGGACACGCCACGAGCCATTGAAGCTGATGAAGCCACCTGAGGAGGAAGACAGGAAATGGTTGGAAAATTATAAAAACAAGGAGTGGGAATTGAAATATAAGCACATATGAGGGGGAAGGTGTTAAGTAAAACGTGAGGAAAAAGAAGAATAGAGAGGGGGAAAAAAGAAAGTGAGAAACAGATGTTTTCCATGTTACTGCCATTAAAAAAAAGATAAGTTCATTAAGTCCGTTCATTTCATTGCTGCACTTCACATCAAAGTGTAAATAATAATATGGATTAGTGGAACTGACATGTTTTCAATCAATGCTCATCGTTAATACTGGAAGGAATTGTTTCTGTTGAATACATTTCAATTCTCGCTCATCCTGCTAAAGCAGCTGTGCGTCCTCTGAGGCTTCAA
This sequence comes from Nannoperca australis, assembly GCA_036023655.1. Lineage (NCBI taxonomy): Eukaryota > Metazoa > Chordata > Actinopteri > Centrarchiformes > Percichthyidae > Nannoperca > Nannoperca australis. The sequence continues at coordinate 8,052 of JAVQJD010102987.1, read as the reverse complement.
CACATTTGCAAGCAGGAAATTGTACTGGAAATGACTGGATAAGATGAAGACTTTCATACTAGGTCAGGGTGTCGAGTGAGCTAGGCTGTAGCCAGCGTTTTAAAAACACTGGGGTTAAGAGTTCAGGCTATTAAAAAAAATCCCATTATGTGTAATGTTCTATTATAAACTCCTAAAATCTTCTAATTTCCAGAAAAGGCAGAGGACATGACCTCGGTGTCGTCAATAGTAGCTATTTTAGCAGCTCTTGTCTTTGTAGCATGGTGCTTTGACGTAATTCTTGGGGAAATGAAATTAGGAACAAAAGGGACATTAGCCATCACTTAATGTCTCCCTTAAGCACTATAAGGTATTAACTTTAGCAGTTAGTTAACGGTAGTAGCTGAGCAAAAAAATTGATTAATTAGCAAACATTTGTGCCCTGACATTATCATTAGACTGTATTTATTGGTCTTCGCATAACCAATGGCATGTATTTATTTGAAATCAATGTGTTTCATTAGTTTGTTTTCATTCCATACACTGTCAGCGTTAAGTTTATTGAAAATGCCTTCGTCAGGCATCAAACCGTACGAACAACATCCGTTTTTCCCCTCCTCTCCTCCCATCACTCAACAAGTCTCATGTACAAACAGGAAATAATCTTAATAACCTTCAAATAAAACAAATCTTACAGAAAATGTTAATTTTAAAGTCTACAAATAATGAAGATACAAGAACAGAACGGCTTTTTAATAAGGAAATATTATGTAAATTGTCTGATATTTCATATTTAAAGTAAAAGCTTTCCTAAATACATATTCACTGTAGTGTGTGGCTCTTACAATAACATTGTTGGTGTAATTTGGGGAAGTTTTTATTTTGTTGCAGTCTGTGGCTCAAGTATCAAGATGGTGTTGTTTCATACGGTGAGTTTGATGCCTGAAGAAGGTGTATGACCGCAACACACTTGACACGTGCATGACGGAGTACGTGAACTTAAACTTTCTTTGGAATTTATTCTGTTATTTGTTTCACTGCCTAATATAGCATTTAGGAGTCACAACAGTTGGAAAAATCAGGTTTCCCTCATTAATATGTAAATGTAGCAGCAAGGTGCTCCAAAAATCAGATCATCGGGTCTACCTGTTGAGCCTGTGGAGCAGGTATAAAGTTTCTATCATTAATTGTTGAGAGTCAGACAAACGCCACCGTAACAAGATAATGCCACCACGTGAGAGAGGGTTTCTGTATAAGACGTTTTTAAATCAGTATGCTAGTGGCTCCTAAATGATGAATGTATGATTAAAACATCAGGTGGGCCCCTCTCCCTGAAGGTCACTAAAAACAGCAGGGAAGCATCTGCAATATCATAACTGCAAGCATGTTACACAAATAAGTTAACAGCAACTTAACCCTGACAAAATCTGCAAGGTTCTTTATTCAGTACCCGATTAGACCATTAGATGGAGATGGTGGACTTTCCTGAAAGTGGCCACACTGACAGACTAATCTGGCAACCTGCCATCTAACTCTATCAGCACCAAGAGTGTATGCAGATATGGTAGGAGGGAGATTTATGCCTACAAATACACCTTAAATACTGTTCACTGTCTGGCTGCATTTGATAACATGCTGCTTTTGAAGCAGATTGTGTTATCAGTCACCGGGGTTTGATGTCAGCCTGAGCACAGAGACACAAGATGTAAAAATAAAAATTTAAAAGGATAATGGTGCTTAGCTTTGATCATAAGAAGACTTAATTTATGCTTTCATGACAACAATCTGAGTTTTGATGTTCCCTAAAGTTTTAACTGAAGCCTTGTTCTGCTGCTCTGAATCAGTTGAGAAAAGATTGGTTGGTCTGGACTGCAGCTGTTGTCTCACCTGCCTTCTTGATCCTCTTGCGTTCTTTGAGCTGGTAAGGTTTGTGGTCGTGCGATAGAGGAATGGCGTTGCCGTCTTTATCGCAAAGAACTCCGCGCGAGTCTCCGACGTTGGCCACTGTCAACTCCTTATCAGACAGAAGGGCCACCAGACACGTAGTACCTGAAACAGATGGAGGAGAGAGGGGAACAGCAGGGGACCAGAGGAAGAGGGAGAAAAAGAGATGGAGCAGCAGAATGGTGGGGGAGAAAGAAGTTGTAATATAGTAAATCTTTCTGGAAGATTCATTTAGAAACAATTTATGGATCAAATAACCAGACAAGAATGTCCATTTTGGGCTTAATCAAGCAAATCACATGACATCAGATCAAGGTATTATTACATTAATGCATAAATCATACAAGACTAAGACTGGCGAGCAACACTATGAGGCTGAACGCAAACCAAAGTAGTGGAAAATTTAAAAATTGACCAGATGATGGCACTTGATGGAAAGTCAAAGGATCACAAAAGTTGTGTGTGCCAAACTTCATAACCGTAGTATCAGTTCATAGCAATAGTTGTCGAGACATTTCACTCAAAACATCAAATGCCAACCTCATGGTGGCAATAGCGGAAAAGTAAGGGGATCACCAAAATCAGTAGGGATTATCCTCTGGGGACCGTGGATGCATGTACAAAATGTCAGTGCAATCCATCAAATAGTTGTTGAGATATTTCAGTCTGGCCCAAAGTAGTGGACCAACAGTCAGACTGACATTGCCATCCATAAGGCCACGAGGGGCCAGCGTGGCTAAAATAATCGAATATTGCCATAAAACAGTGACAGCTGATAGATTCACATCAACTCACAGTTGACATTGTCGTATCGCCCAACCCTAAATCATATCAACCATATTACATTTATAAAAATGGCAGAAATCTTAAAGAGAAAAAAGCTACACTCGCGCCGTGCACTAAAGTGAAACACATGAAGCGCCGTGTGCAAACACTGCAAAAACTCTTTGAAGTAACTTCTCTTCCTTGTACGACTCTGCAAAACGCTTTCATTTCTTCTCCTCCTTCCTCTCTTTGTTTAGCTTCCCAGTCAGGCAGAACAGAGTCTGGACTACGAATCTGAAGCCTATTGTGTGAGATCCAAAATCCTGTAGAGAAAGAACAGATCTGCCTGTTTGACCATCTGCTCACACGGAGCAAAGACAAAACTGGAGAGAGAGGGGAACAGTGGAGAGGGAGGGAAAAAAAAAAAAAAGAGAGGAGAAAGTAGGGGGTCATGCTGGCCTTGACCACCCGGACTGAGATAGAAATGGAAAATGGGACATACAGTGGAGACATTGTCAGGATTTTAGTGTATAAAATGTCCCAGGAGGTAGAGGAAAGCTGATTCAAATGCCGTCGTAAGAATGTGGACGACCTACTAACTTTTGAGACTTCCCTTTTTAAAGTTCCACATCTCGGCGTGAAGTTGACTGACTGACAAGTTTACGTTGAGCCGAATGAAGCAAATCTATCTCTGCCACGGAGGGTTCTTCCATTCAGTTCACAGTTATTCTGTCCTGGACCTGATACAGTCAGTGTGTGAGGAATGAGATGGGAGAGAGTGAGGTAACACAGGCAGCAGTGGATGCAGATAAGATGACGAGTAAGAGTTGAGGGTGAGAGCTGTGAGATGGGGAGAGACGTGAGGAAAGAAAGAGAAAAGAGATTATTTCTCAGCAGGACAATGATTTTATAATTCCCGTTTATAGCTTTGGGTGGAAAAAAAGAGTGATAAACAGAAAATTGGGCCAAAAAATAATAACTACGAGAAACAGCACTAGCTGGACGCGAGGCTGGGATGAATGAAGTGAATACCGGTGCCACTTAATTGTAAATTACTTAATAAATCTTTTACAGTTTGTGAAAAATCCATTTCTATTAGTTTCATCATTGTATGCATCCCTAATCCTGCTGCTCGTGCCTATAGCTGCTGCTGCATTGTGCCACGCTGTCCAGCTAATTATCCTTATCTAGTTCCCGTGGCGATGGAGATAATGGACTGAGGTGCCTTGCTAGCACATCCTTCCCCAATTAGGCCAGGCATGCCAAACTCACGTTCAGCATTCCCCATTAAGACGGCACCGTGGCCCGCACGCACCCTGTGCTCATGCTAATTATTGGCTTAGCTCGGCCGGGCTCCATATTTGTATCATTGCACTCTGATCATTGACTCGCTCTCTCAGAGTTAGCAAAGACTCTTTCAATAAGTCTGGAGAGCGTAAGTGCCCATGCAGCAGCAGAATACATCCCATGGATTTATGTTCATAACCAAGCTGCTTGGCATTTAGGTGAAAAATGCGAGGACAGGACTGCCACTGCCCTGCTCACCCCGGCTCATTGTCTCCTTCAGAGCCTTTCTAAAAAACACTACCTGCCCATTAGTCCACCCACAACAGCCTCTCCATCCTCTCTCACATGCCCTCCTTGGACTTGCACTGTTAACATTTATAGCTGTGCTATTTTTAGCATTTCACACTGCATAAAGCATTTTGAACTGCTTCATCAGGGCTGTGCAACATTCTGAATTTGCATACTATGTCACTTTGTATAATGTATAGTTTTTTTCCCCATTCATTCCTTTCTACCCTAAATAACTAGCTGCCTCGGGGCCAGCCTCAGCCTTTTGGAGCCCTATGTGAGATTTTGCTTTGGGTTCCTGTGTACATTTAAACCACCCACTTACTTTTCCAAAGTGTTTTTTGTTCCTTTTATAATTTTTAGGATTGCAAAATTGAAGGGTAAATCATTGTTTATCATAAACTACGGTGACATTCGGGTCAAATCTAGCCAAAGCATATGATTTGACAGGCTTCTGGATCTCTTCTTAACTATGCAATGTGGTTATGGCAACAATGACAAAGTCAACCTTGTTGAAGGGGTTTAAAAAGGTACTCCACCAATTTAGCATCGCACACCTATAAAACATTGTCACACTCATGATAGATAGTTTAAAACAAAAGGATAACAATTGGTGCAGTAGAGCCAGAGAAGTCGTCCGTTTTATTCCACTCATTCTTCTTCGCCTCTTCGTCTATGGTCAAAACCTGGTGCTTACATTACCCACAATGCAACTCGACCACTGAAAGTTCAGCCTCAGATTGTTACGAACATAGACTGTATATCAAGATGGAATGACGCGTCTCCACATCACCTCCGCGGTGGAGCCGCAGTATGGAGTTCCTGCCTATAAATGAGCCAATCGCAAGCACACTCAAACTAACCCTAAGCAAACTTATCAGAAAAGTGAAAACACTTGAACAAACATCAGCATGATAAGAACTAACTAAAATGACAAAAATCATCTTTGGGGGGGGGAAAGCATTTTTCATGTGTACTTTGACTTTTCAGTTTGGCCCATGTCCCATCCACTAACATAGAGGAGGCGGGGCTTATGGCCTACACTGCAGCCAGGCACCAGGGGGTGATCGAAATGTTTTGGCTTCACTTTTGGGGAGCTGTCACGTCGTCCATCTTTATATACAGTCTGTGGTTATGATAGTAGCAGCTAATTTAGTCTCAAGCTGTTAGCCTCAAGCTGAGATGAGGAGCGGGCTACAGAGGTCTGCTAAGTTCATTTATTCGACACCACCAGATTATTTTTTTTTCCAAAGTTGTAGTCTTCAGACCCAGCCCACGCAGACTCAAGTGACCTCACTTGAGGCAATTCATCAGACTTTCTCTAGAGCCACAAAGGGCTTTACCACCCCACCCCCCCCCCCACTTTCAGTAGTATAACGAGACCTGGACAGGGTGCCTCTGCGCAGCCTTGCTTCCAATTTTTCCCAGTAGCCACAAATAATTACCCTGTGGCCCATAGGCCACCATTTAAGAAAACCAATCTCCCACTCTCCTTCCTCTTCACACAGCCAAGTAGGTGGAGAAAAGTATAAGTATAATATACATCACATACTTAAACAACTTTAAACACGCAATCTTGAGTTTTTCATGTGGAGGTTCAAATCCAACATCAAACTTGCAAGCACTTGAAACTTGCTTGAGATGATAGATAATTCATCACAATGAAAAAATCTCCATCTTAGCTATCTAATGGTCCTGCAGTCATGCAGTGAGCGAGAGCGGCTTTAAAAATCTCTGTGACTTTAGGAAACTCAGGCATTTAAACGCCAGCTGCCAAAAACCACTGCAATGATTATAATATATAAGAGGAACTTTCATATCTCAGATGTCAGAGCCTGTCAAACATGTTCGGCCTTTGTCGAATGTTTGATCAACATTTTGTTTATGTCTCTAGGCTATGCATCCACTTTCATCTATACGGCACATTCATCAACCTTCAAAATCTGGATTTATCTTCATCTTTTTAAAAGCAGGACCCAAAATACAGTACGTCTTGATCTGATATGCACGGATCAGTATCGGGTTCCTTTTCCACCGATTGCTCTATAAAGTTTTCATTTTCAATCTTTTATGGTTCACCTACACATGCTTTATTTATCTGACAGCTGGGTACATCAGCTGTCAAAAAGGACTCACTGGAACTCATTCTTTAACACACAGCGCTGTGAGAAAGTGAACCAGAGCGACACGCACAAATAAACAACAGCAATCAGTTTCAATTAATGACATCCACACTGACAGCGAGCAGTGAACTTTGGGTTGCTTTGTCTCTATTTCTGAACAGAAGTACTTGGTGGAGTCACAAGTCTGCATCCCTCTTCCTCCACTATTATCTGTATGCCAAAGTTAAGGTCACTTTTTGATCACGTTGCTGTAGCTTCAGCGTGTATTTCCAAAGACGAATCAAAGGGATCTGTCCACTACTGTCTGACCTGACCTGTCACCATTTGATTCACACTGTGGAATTAGTTACTAAGGCGATAAACAATTAAAGTCCGAAAAAATAAAGTGCGTTCGGTGGGGGGGAAAAGGGATACTAGTTTGTGTACATAACCCCAGTGTGAGAGTCATTTGGTGGCACCATAGTTCAAATGACGTTGACTCTGCATGACTAAAAGAGTGATTTAAAGGAGGAAATGCTGAAGAGTCTGAACAAACTGCTGCAAACATACTTGGCGCGAACAAACATTTACTTAAAGGGGAACGGAATGCAAAGTGCTTTTGAAAGCAATCAGACACTCGACAGAGAAAAACAACAATCCAAGCGAATCATTGGAGTCGCAGCAGAAATAAAATGACTCATGGCAATGACGAACAATGACATCAACATTCAGCTAAAAGTAATTATAGCAGCAGATAAATGCAAAGCTTAGAAAAGCAAAAACAAAATGGACTGGTGCTTAACAAAATGGAGCAGCACTCTGAAAAGAATTCAATCATAAATGCCAAAGAAAACCGGTGTTGTTTTGAGAACGTTTATATCGTCTCTGGCAGTTCAGGAAAGCCTGAGGAACATTTCTAACTGCGGAAGAGACATACAGTTATTATAATAGAAATATATGGCACAGAGATACATTTTTGTGCAATATTAATAGTCAGGCACCGGTAATATGAATGAGTTCTGTTGCATCACTGAGGCAGATATTTGATTTCTAAAATGTTCTGCTCTGCGGCAGTTCAGCCTTTTTGCCCGTTTGACATTGAAATGATGCCAAGTGTGTTTATGTTGCTGTGAGTGTTAAGAAGCACACTCTTTTATATCACCTGTCTATAAAACATAAAGCCCTTCAGGATGCAGGGAATAAATACAGTATACTGTATGTTTAATTCCTGCTCTGTAAAAAAAAAAAGAAACATTTTGATTCTGATTATTGGACTAACGCACTACTGGACACTTTTGTGTGCTTGCGTGGGTGCAAGCATGTCACACTACAGCTACATAAAGGTTAGCGCTAACAGAATACCACAGCGCATTAAGAAGACTGTTTCCATAATAGACTCTAAGCTCCTGGCCATTCCATCAAAGACCATTCTCCTTTATCTTTCTTTCGAGCGCTTTTGTTCACTGATAAAACAACAGAGGGATGAACGAACAGTGGGATAAATCTGATACGCTGTTGTCCTGGGGACAGGGAGCTGAACTGAGAGGGACTCTCTCCATTTTCCCCCTCTCTCTTTGTTCCCTGCCAGCTTCATTTAGGGGGGGGGGGGGGGGGGGGGGGGGGGGGGGGGGCGGGGGGGGGGGGGGGGGGGGGGGGGGGGGGGGGGGGGGGGGGGGGGGGGCGGGGG